>CM053790.1:536608311-536883311 GCA_028749045.1 Cupressus sempervirens
AGATATGTGCTATGTGATTTTGATAGCCTTTTTGGGACTTGAGATTATCTCCTTAGCACGGTGGGAGTGGACTACTTAGGTACCACGTGGTTGGGTGGTAGTGTATTTTTCACTCTTATCATTTTGAGATTTATTGAGACATTGTGGTTGATGCATCCATCGTGATGCTGGATATGTATCCTTTGTTATTGATGATTAGCATATGTTAGATGATGCTATCTTATGCTTATATTTGCATGATAGATTACTTTCTACATATGATGTTGTATATATTAGGAGTGACATTCCTACTATGTTAATACCGATGATCTCTTCGGTGACTTGGGATGTTACGCATGGAGGGATGGCTAGGGCCCACGATGGTCTAATGATGCTATTGACGGTTGGGAGGAACCATGCACTTAGTTTATTATGTTTGATCTTATGAGGGATGTATATGTATTCTATGATGATGTATCATGTGTATCATGTGATTGACTTTGATGTATCATGGATTGGAATACAATGATGTACATTATTCTACATATGTATATTCTTTGAGCTTGTCAAACCCTGTGACATGTACAGAGGATGATTGAGCATTTGGAAATGTGATGTTTAAACATTGGACTTATCATTATTATTTCATGTGGATGTTTTACTAGATGGATTCTTGTATGTAATTCAACGTTAAGGGATCTTTAAAGAATGTAATCTGTTATGTATGTTATGTTTATTTTTAGATGGACATTGCTATTACTTCTGTTATTGTGAATAAGTTATGTATGGTATTTACTTTCATGTAAAAAAAAAAAATGTTACCAAACTTAGTGAAACTCTAGGTTAATTCTTTGGATTCCTTGGCAGGGCGTTACATTTGGTATCAGAGCCTAAGTTTCTACATTGGGAGCTCTAGGTATTTTGGAACAACTAGAACTTTGAACTATAAAGTGTATCTCTTCAACTTGAACTAGGTGAACTGAAACAGAACCTGAACTGTTACTTGAATATTTTTCATACTTCAACACTTAGTTTTCAAAATTGGAAATTTTACTTAAACCTAAATAGAGAATTGAACTTAGTCTATTGCAAACATGCGTCTTTTGATTTTAATAGTACTTTGTACTATTGTAGGATGGTATCTAGGACTAGGTCTTCTATTAGAGGCCGTGGTAGAGGCCGTGGTCATGGCAGAGCTGTCAGTGCCCATGAGTCTGCCCTTGAGGAATCGGGTCATGTAGAGAGCAGGGAAGAGCACTTTAATAGGCAGCAGGAAGAGAGCCGTAGAGAGGACCAAGCTGAGTCTGAAGAGGTTAGTTTGAGACAGATGATGTAGACTATTCTAAAGCGTCTACCTCCTATTCAAGAATAGCCTAAAGTGCATCAGACAGAACAAGAGCATAGACCCAGGTCTAGGAGTCCTCAGAAGGATCGTCAGAGGTCCATTGTGTCCACTCAGATGATGGATCTTTCAAGATCCAAGGTTAAGCCTTTCAATGGGCAAGGTTCTGGTTATGTGGCTGAGAAGTGGTTGATTTCCCTCGACAGGATTTTTGCCATGCAAGACTTTGACAACAATGTTAAGGCAAGATTTGCGATTACCAATTTGGAGAATTTTGGGGTCACTTGGTGGACGATTGAGGAGAAGAAGCTGGGAATCGATATGAGTAGTGTCACATGGGAACTATTCTTAGAGAGTTTCCATGAACAATTTCTACCAGAGGAATGGAAGCAGCAAAGGGCAGATGAGTTTCATAATCTCAAGCAGTACACTATGTCAATGACTGAGTATGAGCGTAAGTTTTATGAGCTCATGTCTTTTTCAGGGTTCAATGAAAATGCAGCTTAGTTGACACAACACTTTATTAGGGGTTTGAATAACTGTATAATTGGGGGTGTCAAGGTATTTGAGCCAAAAACTCTCAAGGATGCGGTACATCGAGCAATCCTTGTTGAGAAAAGTGTCAACCTTGGTCAAGGTGGTTTTGTAGGAGCACCAGCAGCATCAGGATCTAAAGGCAACTTCAATTCAGGTGGTAACAAGAAGCCTTTCTTTTCTAAGGGAAAACAGTATCAGCAGCAATCTCAGTAGATGCAACAGTAGAAAGGATTGAATTCCTAGGCTCAAGGTGGTGGCAAAGGTTCTAACTTTAAGAAAAATTGCAATGCTCAATGCAATAAATAGAATTAACCCAATCAGCCAGCTCAGAGTAGCCAGTCTTTTGTTAGCAGGAACAGTTGCCAACAATCTAATGTACCACCTATGGGTAGAGGATCTGGCAGGAATACAAAATATTTTTCATGTCGAAAGATTGGACATTATGTAGCTCAGTGTCCATAGTGAGCACCTCAGTTTTTAGGACCTAGGCCTATAGCTTTAGAACCCACAGTTGGTGATGCAGGTAGAGCTCATAGAGTTTTTGCAGCAGTTGATCAACGTCAAGCATATCATCAGGGAACAGTGGTTGAGACCATAGGTGCTATTCGATGTATATCTCTTTCAGTATTGTTTGATTTAGGAGCTACAGATTCATTTATTTGACCATCTATAGTTTTTAAGTGTAAGCTGGATGCAGTGAGGCAAGATCATGGTTGGCAAGTGGAACTAGCCTCAGGGATTAAGGTCTCCACAGATTTTGTAGTTCATAAGTGTGGGCTTAGATTAGGAAGCTTTGATACTGCAGTGGATCTTTGAGTCATACCCCTTGGTTCCTATGATGTGGTTTTAGGCATGGACTGGCTTGGATCTCATAGAGCCAGTATAGATTGCAGGAAGAAGATTATTTTGTGCCAAGATGACTAAGGGAATTATGTGAAGATAGTTGGGATACCAAGGCCTATTTCTCTGTGGATGATTTCTGCTATGCAAATGAAGTGGAGTTTCCATAAGGGATGTCAGATATTTGCTGTTATGGTAAATGATCTTGATGAGGAAGATCCTATGAGGAAGACTTTAGATCACCCAATTTTACAGGAGTACATAGATGTTTTTCCAAGTGAGATTCCAGGCATGCCTCCAAAGAGGGACATTGATTTTAGTATTGACCTGATTCCTGGAACGGAGCCTATCTCTAAAGATCCTTATTGTATGACTACTTAGGAATTGGGTGAGCTACGTCTTCAGCTAGAGGAACTTCTGGCCAAAGGGAGCATTCGACCTAGCGTATCACCATGGGGAGCTCCAGTGCTCTTTGTGAAGAAGAAAGATGGTTCTTTGCGCCTTTGTATTGACTACAGATAGTTAAATAAGGTGACTATTAAGAATAGGTATCCTTTGCCTATGATTGATGACTTAGTTGATTAGATCAAGGGAGCTACAGTATTCTCCAAGATTGACCTTAAGTTAGGATACCACCAGCTTCGTATCAAGGAAGCAGACATTCACAAGATCGCTTTTCAAACTTGCTATGGGCATTATGAGTTTATAGTGGTACCTTTTGGGTTGACTAATGCTCCATCAGTGTTCATGAGTTTGATGAATGGTGTTTTTCGATCATATCTTGACAGGTTTGTTCTCGTGTTTCTTGATGACATATTGATATATTCTAAGACTCAGAAGGAGCATGAGGAACACCTGCAGTTGTTTTTGCAATGTTTAAGAGACAATCAGCTTTATGCCAATGTAGCTAAGTGTGAATTCTTCAAATCGAAGATTCAGTATTTAGGGCATGTCATCTCAGGTGATGGTATTTTAGTGGATCCTGCAAAGATTAAGGCGATAATAGATTGGCCTACCCCGACTAATGTGTCAGAGATTTGTAGTTTCATGGGCCTAGCTGGTTATTATTGCAGATTTGTCTAGAACTTCTCTAGGATAGCACATCCTATCACTTCTCTTCAGAGGAAAGGAAAGAAGTTTATGTGGACAGAGAAATGTGAGGAAGCATTTCAGAGGCTCAAGGAGCTTTTGACTAGTTCACCAATTTTAGCTGTACCTAATCCAGAAGGTGATTTCATGGTGTGTACAGATGCTTCTCTTGAAGGGATTGGAGCAGTGTTGATGCAGAATGGACGGGTGATTGCATATGAATCACGCAAGCTCAAAGATCATGAGTTAAATTTTCCTACATATGATCTTGAGTTAGTAGCGGTAGTTCATGCTTTGACAAGATGGAGAAATTTCTTGTTGGGGCATAGGTTTGAGCTACATAGCGATCATCATAGTCTTCAGTACATTTTTACTCAGCCTAATTTGAATGCTCCCCAGAGACGATGGATGGAATTTTTATGCGAGTATGATTTTGAGGTTAAGTACATTCAGGGTAAGGAGAATGTGGTGGTAGATTCTTTGAGTCACAGGAGACATGTGGTATCATCGATGACTCTTAGTGTGGATTTGAGGAGTCAGATTCTTCAAGCACTTCCTACAGATTCCTGGTATCAGGAATTTTGCAGAGAGATTGATTTAGGAAGACCCTTGGAAGGTAAGTTTGCAGGTTACGTTCGAGAATTAGATTGTCTTTTGAGACATTTGGGGAGGATCTATGTGCCATTACTAGATGAGCTTTGCACCTTGATTCTAGCAGAAGCCCATCATACACCTTACTCAGCACATCTAGGTGTCAAGAAGATGCATGCTGATTTGAGACGTTTGTTCTTTTGGTCTGGGATGAAGCAATATATTGTTGATTTTGTGGCTAGGTGTCTTGAGTGTCAGAGAGTCAAGGCAGAACATCAGCACCCAGCTGGACTTTTATAGCCTAATCTCATTCCTTCTTGGAAATGGGTATCATCTCCATGGATTTTATGGTAGGATTACCTATGACAGTTCGACCTCATGATGCTATCATGGTTACCGTTGATTGGTTGACTAAGGTGGCACATTTTTCACCGATTGGGTCTTCCTACATAGAAGCTTCTGTAGCTAATATCTTCATGCGTGACATTGTGAGATTACATGGTATTCCTAGAAAGATCATTTCTGATAGGGATCATGTATTCACATCTGCATTCTGGACATCGTTGCAGCATGAGCTTGGAGTGTAGCTAAACTTTAGTTTGGCCTATCATCCAGAGACTGATGGTCAGACAGAGAGGGTAAACCAGGTTTTGGAGGATATGTTACGGATGTATATGATGGATAGGTAGACACATTGGGAGGACTATCTCTATATAGTGAAGTTTTCTTACAACGATGGGTATCATAGTTCTATTGGTATGGCACCATTTTAGGAATTATATGGATGTCCTTGTCATACACCATTGAGTTGGGACAGTCTTGAGGATCACATCCTGTTGGGTCCTGAGATGCTTCGTGATATGAAGCAACAGGTAGTGCATATCCGTGAGCACTTGACTATGGCACAGGATAGGCAGAAGAAGTATGTTGATGCTCATAGGACAGATAAGAAGTTTTCTATGGGTGATAAGGTTTTCTTGAGAGCGCGACCGTGAAAGAGTCTGATTCGGTACAAAAAGGGTTCTAAGCTAGCACGTCGCTTTGTGGGACCATTCGAGATTTTGGAGAGGATTGGCCTGGTTGCTTACCGTCTTGCTCTACTACCCAGCCTACCTCGCATTCATGATGTTTTCCATGTTTCAGTGCTTAGGTAGTATATTCCTGATATTGTGCATGTTCTTGATTGGAATGCGTTGCAGGTAGAGGATGAGCAGCTGGCTTTGGAGCTAGTTCGTATTCTGGAGCAACGGGGGTTGACCCTCAGGGGTCAAACCATTGAGCAGGTAAGGGTCCAATAGGACCCTACTGATGATTCTTCAGCTACTTGGGAGGATGCAGCTAGATTACGGGAGTTATATCCCTACTTGTTTGTAGGCTTCTAGGAGTAAGCCTAATCCGAGGGGGGGGTGGATGTAGTGCCTACCCTCGTTCACATCTTTTCTAGACTCATTGTTGCTATTATTATCAGACTTTTATGGACTAGTATTATGTTGATGGATTAGTGGTATTTTTTTGAGACTATCAGACATTATGTTATGGATTCAGTGGTTATATGATGTGATCATTTATACTTTACATTTCATGCATACACGATGATCATTATATTGTTTTCAGTTATTAATGATGATTAGTTAGATGGTTTATTATCTCATGTGTTTTATTATGGATACTTACCACATACTTGCATGTGTATGGTGTGTGTGTTTTCTTATTGTATGGCATTTCTAATGTGATTAAGGAAGGGAGTCGTAGTCACCTGCTTAGTCAGGATCTACAGGATGCACCACTTCCTACCATTGTCTGTTTAGCTTAGCATTATATATTGTATGTACATGCATGGTTTTTCTGCAAGTTGCAAGTACCGGGTATCGACTTCCCTGAATTGCCAGGATGAGCGTACCCTATTATACTAACTCAATGATCAAAGAAGGGAGATAAATTCTCAAGTCCAAATCCCAAACCCTAAAACCATTTGTCCTAGTGAGTTAGGACAAGTATCAGAGTTGAGTACCCACCGAATGTGTTGGATGACATAATTCGTGATTTTTAGCCCTTTCGATTGATTTTGTATGATTTGTTCTATGATGGGTTTTCATATTTTATCTTGGAGGTCTATGGTGGATTTTCTATTAATTAAGTCTTAATAAATAGATTTAATTAATAAATTAATTATTTTGGAGAAAATTAATAAAATATCATGATCTTTGATATTTTGGGTATAATTAATTAACTGAGAATTAATTGAGGAAAAAGAATTAAATAAATGAAAATTAGTAAATTAAAATTAATAATAATAAAATAATAATAATAAAGTAATAAATAAATAATAATAATAAAAGTTATAAAAATCAAAATGAAAGTTATAAAATTTAAATAGAAATTATTTTAAAAAGTAAATTGGAGTTATAAGCTTGCATGGGAATTAACACACTTTTCTATTTCTCTTGTGTCAACAACACGGGGGTTAGTGCATCAATTAAGCACATGGTGTCTACAACCCTATGGCTCATCAAAAAGGTTGGAAAAGACCCATGCTTAGTTGGTGACACCTTCCAGCTATTTTTAGAAGCATTCTAGAGGTTTCCTGAGAGCTCTTTATATTCAGGCATCACTAGAAGCTTAGACATAGTGTTTGGAGTGCAATTGGAGCATTGGAGGATTTGAGAGTTTTGAAGAAGGGAGCTTGCTCTGCAGGTTTTCTGAGGAAGAGCAATTTAGCATTAGAATCCGCGTAGATTCTTAGGATTTTACTTATGCTATTTTCACATCTTGCTTTCCCTGTCTTCTTCATGCCTTCCATATATGTCTTCTGAGGAATTTCATATTTTTATTGTATGCATTCTCAATTTGGGCAATTAAATTTACTTGAGAATTTTATATGCATAGATCTAAAAGGAAAAAGGGGCTAAGGGTTTTAAATGGTAGCCAAACCATTAGATTATTTATTGAATAAATTTGAGATTTAAAAGTTTATAGGAAAACTCTGAAAATTAGAATTCATATATATTGTGAATATATATGTTTATATCTTTAAATCTACATACATATATATATTATAGACACACACACACACACACACACACACAAACACACACACACACACACACACACACACACACACACAGACACACACACACACACACACACACACACACACATATATATTGGGGATTTCGAATATCAAATCGCAGTAGAAAATTCATTTTAATGAATTTGTTATCACATGGGAACATTTTTATAAAAAACATTATTGAAATCGCATTTAAAAATATATATATATAAATTATTTGGAGGGGCGGGTTATACCCTGTACCCCTCCCTTTCCACGGTTGGTACTATCGCGACTGATGTCCGATAGCGACCGTAAAGGCCTTGACGTCTCTCAAATGACGGGTTGTGAGTACATTGGGTGCAACAACCAGGGTACAGTCTGCAATATGCAGACAATAGTACAATTGATAGGACCGCAGGTATTATGGCGACTGGGGAAGGGGTTTAATTGATATATGAATATGAATTTTGACTTTTCAAGTTGCATTGTTTTTAAATTATTAAATGTTATTATTATATATATATTTATGTATGTATATGTATATATATAAATATATATATATATGTATATAAGTATATATGTATATATACTATTAATTATAAATAATTATTTTATTTAAAATGATTTATATAGATGGATCATTTTGTAAAGATAAAATATTAAAAGAATATGATAAATAATTTTAATGAAGAGATAATAATAATTAACTTAATTTAGTTAATTAAAGTTAATTATTAGAACGTGATATAAGTTTTGATATATGCAAATTTTGTTCAATGGAAATGTCATTTTTCAAAAAAAGTTTATATGAATAAAATATTATTAGATCAATTAGAAAATTTAGTCTAATGGAGAAACTTTTTATCTATCAAACAAATACATGGGTTAGGTAAAATGTGAAATTTCTCCACTTGATATAGTTTGGGAAACGTAAACTGAGACTTTTGCATTTGAATTCAAAATTGAAAACTTAGCAAAACCAAAACATGTGTTTACATTGTGTATTCTTTATGCTATTGTTTTCGGTTTTGGGTTGACTAGTGTTGACCAGTATAGGACGTCTACCAGAGGCTTGGGGGTTATGTGATTGTGATGTCATGATGATGTTTTAATCTCGATCTTTATAAACCCAACCATGGTTATGTGATGGAATGTTCTATGTATTGGATGTGAATACTGATTGTTATAGTTGAGGTTTTTTTAATTTATGAGACTCTTGACCTAACCATTATTTTGGTCATCGATCAGTTATCCTTGGTTATTTTCTAGTCACCATGATGGGACTGAAATGTGGATTTATTCTTGATGATATCATGTTGTGACATGTTTGACTCAACCATTTTTGGAGTCTTCGATTAGTATGATTGAGATATATTCTGGTTATTGAGAACCATTGGATACTTTTGATCATCAATGATACTTCAGTTGCCAATAGAGAGTTGTTGTGTTAATGATTTTCTATGGATGTTTGCTCATGGAGATTTGATGCTTTTATGCATATTTGATGATTTTATTATGGATTATCTTTTGTGATTTTGAGATTTATGAGTCCATGAGCATTAGGGCAAGATATCTGCATGTAGTGATGGAAATTAGCTTGCAATGGGGGCCGGGGTCCTAAGAGGCTGCCAGGGTAACTCATTGTAAGTTGGATTAATAAGTGATAACATTCACACCTAATGCTAACAAAATGAACCTAAAAAGATAAGTGTTTTTTTCTCGCCCATGCCTTGAGCGCTTGTACAGGCTAGGATGAGAGTAGTGAGATGCTTGGTTGCGACCTTGCATTCCATAGTATGCCTTGTTAGTATGAGAGGATACTAGTGGCCGCATGAGATTAGTATGGACCCATGGAGTTTAGCTAACTGCCAGGGTAACTTGTACGTGATAAATGCGATGACACTTTCCCGCTTGCATAGTAGGTTCCTACATGTCATTGTGTGCCTCTAGGAAGTAGATGTCAGTTTTGTGATTGGAACCTTTGAGTTAGTATACTTTTAGGATTGCTAGACTTATAGAGATATGTGCTATGTGACTTTGATAGCATGTTTGGGACTTGAGATTATCTCCTTAGCACGGTGGGAGTGGACTACTTAGGTACCACGCGGTCGGGTGGTAGTGTATTTTCCACTCTTATCATTTTGAGATTTATTGAGACATCGTGGCTGATGCATCCTTCATGATGGTGGATATGTATCCTTTTTCATTGATGATTAGCATATGTTAGACAATGTTATCTTATGCTTATATGTGCATGATAGATTACTTTCTACATATGATGTTGTATATATTAGGAGTGACATTCCTACTATGTTAATACCGATGATCTCTTCGGTGACTTGGGATGTTAGACACGGAGGGATGGCTAGGGCCCACGATGGTCTAATGATGCTATTGATGGTTGGGAGGAACCATGCACTTAGTTTATTATGTTTGATCTTATGATGGATGTATATGTATTCTATGATGATGTATCATCTGTATCATGTGATTGACTTTGATGTATCATGGATTGGAATAGGATGATGTACCTTATTCTACTAAACATTAGACTTATCATTATTATTTCATGTGGATGTTTTACTAGATGGATTCTTGTATGTAATTCAACATTAAAGGATCTTTAAAGAATGTAATCTGTTATGTATGTTATGTTTATTTTCAGATGGACATTGCTATTGCTTCCGTTATTGTGAATAAGTTATGTATGGTATTTACTTTCATGTAAAAAAAAAAAATGTTACCAAACTTAGTGAAACTCTAGGTTAATTCTTTGGATCCCTTGGCAGGGCATTACAGTATGTAACCTTTTTATGAGTTATCGATCAGTTGTATTTGGATTACTTTCTAGTCACTTTGATGGAATTGAATTGTTTATCTAATAATTTTGATGTCATGTCGTGACATGTTTTGACTCGACCATTTTGGAGTCTCGATCAGTATTTCTTTGAGATACTTTTTGGTTGCTTGATGAGAACCAATGGATATTGTGAATTATCAGTGACATTTTTAGTTGCCAATAGAGAATTGTTGTGGTCATGATTATCTATGGATGCTTTTGAGTTGCTCATGGAAATTTGATGCTCCATTTGTGGATTATCTTTTGGTATTTTTCCAATCACTTGTATAGGACTGTGGTGATTTTGTGATTTAGGATTCCATGAGCTTAGGGTAAGTTATCTACTTGTAGTGTTAGGAAATGGCTTGCAATGGGGGCCAGGGCCCTAAGAGGCTGCCAGGGTAACTCAATTTAAGTTGTTTTAATAAGTGAAAACATTACACCTAATACTAACTTAATGAACCTAATAAGATAATTGTTTGTTCTCGTCCATGCCTTGAGTGCTAGTACAGACTAGGATGGGAGTAGAGAGAACGCTTGGTTGTGACCTTGCATTCTGTAGTATGCCTCATCTATATAAGAGGGTACTAATGGCCACATAGGTATCACTAGGGGGCCAGGGTCTATTGAGAGACTACTAGGGTAACTCTAGTGTGATCCGTGCAATGACACTTTCCTGCTTGCATAGTAGGTTTCCTACATGTCTTTGTTGTGCCTCTAGGATTAGATGTCGATTTGTGTTGGAACCTTTGAGTTAGTATACTTTTAAGATTCCTAGACTTAGAGAGTATTTTTGTTATGTGATTTGATATCCTATTTGGGACTTGAGATTATCTCCTCAGCACGGTGGGAGTGGACCATTTAGGTTTCACGCAGTCAGGTGGTAGTGCTTTTCCACTCTTATCATTTGAGATCTGTCTAAGACACCATGGTTGATGCATTCTTTGTTGGCATCTATCTTCATTTTTTTCATGGATTATGATGGTAGATACATATTGGTGATTTGCATCTATTAGATAATGTTACCTTATGCTTTATCTTGCATGTTAGATTTCTTTCTGCATATGATGTAGTATGATTTAGGAGTGACATTCCTTCTATGTTAATACAAATGATCTCTTTGGTGATTTGGGATGTTATGCATGGAGGGATGGCTAGGGCCCACAATGGTCTAATGATGCTATTTGTGGTTGGGAGGAACCATGCACTTAGTCAATTATGTTTGATGTGTTATGATTATCTGCCATGATGGATGTTTATATCTTCTATGATGATGTATCATGTATGACATGTGGTTTAATTTACTTATTGAACTTGAATCATGGACTTAGAATAAGATGATGTACTTTATTTCACATATGTATATTCTTTTAAGCCTTTCGTACCCTATGGCATGTACAGTGGATGATTGAGCAATTGAAAATGTAATTTAAGAACGTTGGGCTTTTCATTATTATTTTATGTGGATGTAGTGTTAGATGGAAATTAATATTAGTTGATTTTGATGTGACTCAACATTAAGGGATCCTTAAAGAATGTAACCTATTATGTATGTTTATGTTTACTTTTAGTTAAATGTTGTTATTGCTTCTGTTACTATATGTATGTTGCGAATAGTTTAACTTTCCTATTTTTTTAATTTTTATTTTTAAAAAAAAAAAAACATGCTACCAAACTTAGTGAAACTTTAGGTTAATTCTTTTGATCCCTTGGCGGGGCGTTACACCTTTCCTCACATTATTTCATACCAAATACTCACAAAAAATCCCAAAAATAGAAAAACTTGATATCTTTATGGATAATCTTTTATCCAATTTTGGGTATAGAGTTCAACTTCAAGGTCCACATACCTTCGAAGACATGGTCACACAAGAAATTTGGATGGAGGAATTCATGGTAAAAAAGGGTGAGATAACCCTTCAAAAGGACACTAAACAAGGATTAACCTCTAATAAGGACAAGTCCAAATATGTGAACAAAAGCCAAGAAGTTGTGCATGATAGAGTTATTGACAATATTATTCCTAAACCTACCAAGGCAACACTGAATATTATAGATAATCTTTGAGCATCTAGGAATGTAGAGAAAACTCCTCTTTACAACAAGGCATTTGGGAGAAAACCAAGGAACTCATGGGCTACATGCCCTAAATGAGATTTTACACCTCTTGGTGAACCTTTGGACATGGTTTACAAGACCTTGTTACAAAACAAACTCATTTCTCCATTAGACAATTCTTGTCCTTATGATCCACAACCATGACCACCATGGTGGAGAAAATCTTCATTTTGTGAATATGACCAAAAAAAAAGTCACAAAACCAGTATTTGTGTCAACTTGCATCACAAAATCCAAGATTTAATTGATGAGGGTTACATTTATATGGATGGACATAACAATAACTTAGATCACAAGGATTTCAAGGAGCCATTCCCTCACTAAGAAAAAGGAGAAAACTTAGAACAAAAACCTAGCAACAAGGTCAACTATACATACTCTAATGATGATGATGAGATACTCCACATGGTTGAACTATTGGCTGTTGAGTACTATGACGTTATCACCATCAAGGGTAAATAAGACAAAACAAAACCTAAGTGGTGTAGAAGCACCTAAGCTACAGAAGGTCAAAGTTTCAAATATGAAAAAATTGAATTTTTTTTGGTTTATTTATGATCTATAAGGTCATTTGGATATGTTTAAGGTCACATTGAGTCATTATGCCAAAATATGTAATGTAATTGCAACGAGTTGTTAAAGTTTCTTATTAAGGTCCTAATAGATAAATGAAGTAAAATATGTAAAAATAGCCCATGGAAGGGTAAGAATTATGTAAAAGGCCATAAAATGTACTTTGTAATATGTTTGGATGGCTTTTACAAAGTTTTTGTAAAAGTTGTAAAATGCAACTTTCAAAAGTTGTTAAAAAAGACAAAATAGGAAGTTATATGGTCATAAGAGGAAGTTAAGTAGTTTTAAGTTCCATATGAAGAATTAAAGGCTATAAAAACCTCCATAATGGTCATTGATAGGCATAATGGAAAATTTGGAGAAGGATTGGGAAGAATTGGAAGCATTTTGGTATCATATTTTTATAATTCAATCTATTGTTTTGCTCTCTTGAAAGTTTTCCCTCTTGTTTCTAGGCCTTGTACATACATGCACAGTCTAGAAACAAGTGTATTAATATTATGATATTGTAGAACATTAAATAATCTTCCCATTCTTCTTTTTTTTGAATTGATTTTATGCAATTTTGAGAAAGTTATGAGGGTTTTCATGAAAATTGTTTGTAACTACCCAAAACTTTGATTCACAATGACCAGTTTTCGAAGAATCATCATAACTTTTTATTTAACCATTGGATCTTCCTATAACTTGGAGAAATTTTCTATATCTATCATTTATACAACTTGACTGGAGCGATTGGATTTTTTAACAATATTTTGAGAGTTATGAATGACTATTTATGACTGTATTTTCATGACCAAAATACAACAAATTTCATAGTTGGACAACTCTTTGTTTCCTTCTACAAATAATAGATAGACAAAAGATTTAAATGATTCATATTTCATGAATAAGATATGGATATAAAAGTAATATATTTTTATATCTTTGGTTATACTTGGTAATGGTTATGTGATTTGGGTAAAGAAGAAATGCCTCTAATATGTGAATGTGTTGATGAATATGTGGTGATCATATGCTGCATTTGGAATTGTATTCAATTTGATGAAGAACTTGAATTTGGATCAACATGATCCTAGAAATTTTATGCTGTTCCATGATGCTTTGCATCAAATTGGTATTAGAGCTTCAAGATCTTGAGTGTGTGGGTAGAGCGCAAAGGGAGGCAATCCACACTAGGACCTTAGAGATTTGGTATTTGATCCTTGTTGTGAATTTACTTGGTTGCAGGTGTAGGTTCACTCGCTATAGATAGGTGGACATGAAGGTCTACCAAAGGCTAGAGGAGATGGTCTTGTGTGTCACCAAGAGATTGGGGAGAGAAGCAAGAGAGGACTCCTAGGTAAGGGACAAAAAGTTGGTGTTTGTAGTAACATGGAGGAGTGGACTTCAGATGATACATACACCTTGGAGGCAGACATATGAACTCCATTGATGGGAGTCTTAGTTTGAAGACATGGTACACTAAAGGTATCAGGAAGACAAAGAATAAAAGAAGAAAAGGAGGAAAAGAAACAAATAAATACAAAGTTGAAGAATAAAATTTCAGTCTAATTTTCTTGTAAGTTATCTCATCCATGTTTCCAAGGGACTTGGAAACTTTTCAAGCTTAGGAGTATGGTGCAGGAGCACCTAAGCTATAGAAGGTCAAAGTTTCAAATATGAAAAAATCATTTTTTTTTGGGTTTATTTATGATCTATAAGGTCATTTGGATATGTTTAAGGTCACATTGAGTCATTATGCACCAATATGTAATGTAATTACAAAAAGTTGTTAAAGTTTCTTATTAAGGTCCTAATAGATAAATGAAGTAAAATATGTCAAAATGGCCCATGGAAGGGTAAGAATTATGTAAAAGGCCATAAAATGTCCTTCAAGGTAAACTTTAAGAAAGCTGCCTCCAAAAAAAGATATAAAATATTGGCGAATCTTTCATTAATTTGAAAAAACAAAATTATTTCTATTAGCAAATCTCTCAATTTTTTATTCTAAATATGATTAATATTGGCAATTATTTTCAAATCATAATTTTTTGTATAAAATATTCATGAATCTCAATAATAATAGGGAGTTCATTAATCACCATGGAATATTACAAATCAAAATTGAACATTTTTTTACCACATGGAATATTATAAGGATTGCTACATATACTTTAAATCAATTGTGAAAACTAAATATTGGTGATATATCCCTAAAGTAATTAATAATTATGATAATTATTGGTCATTTCAATTTAATTTCTCCAATAATATATTATATTTAGGTGACTCAAATCTAAACATGTAATGAATATTTTGGCGAATATTTGAGTTTAAAATTTTCAATAAAATAAACTATTGAGCGATTTTAAATATTCTTGAACTAAATTTTATAAAACTATGGTGATTTAGGTTGTATCAAATCTTAAATTATTAGCCAAATTACTAGTCAAAAAATTCTAAAATTAGCCAATTTGCAAATATTAGCCACTAAAAAATACTTGATGTCCTTTATGATATGTTTGAATGGTTTTTGCAAAGTTTTTGTAAAAATTGTAAAATGCAACTTTCAAAAGTTGTTAAAAAAGACAAAATAGGAAGTTATATGGTCATAAGAGGAAGTTAAGTAGTTGTAACTTCCATATGAAGACTTAAAGGATATAAAAACCTCCATAATGGTCATTCATAGGCATAATGAAAATTTTGGAGAAGGATTGGGAAGAATTGGAAGCATTTTGGTATCATATTTTTATTGTTCAATCTATTGTTTTGCTCTCTTGAAAGCTTTCCCTCTTGTTTCCAGGCCTTGTATGCACATGTAAAGTCTAGAAACAAGTGTATTTATATTATGATATTGTATAATAGTAAATGATCTCCCCATTCCTCTTTTTTTTGAATTGATTTTATGTAATTTTGAGAAAGTTATGAGGATTTTGGTGAAAACTGTTTGTAACTGCCCAAAACTTTGATGTACAATGACCAGATTTGGAAGAATCATCATAAATTTTGGATCTTACTATAACTTGGAGAAATTTTCTATATCTATCATTTATACAACTTTACTAGAGCGATTGGATTGTTTATCAATATTTTGAGAGTTATCAATGACTATTTATGATGGTATTTTCATGACCATAATACAACAAATTTCATAGTTGGACAACTCTTTGTTTCCTTCTAGAAGTAGTAGATACACAAAAGATTTAAATGACTCATATTTCATGAATAAGATATGGATATAAAAGTATAATGGTTTTATATCTTTGGTTATACTTGGTAATGGTTATGTGATTTTGGTAAAGAAGAAATAGCTCTAATATGAGAATGTGTTGATGAATATGTGGTGATCATATGCTACATTTGGAATTGTATTCAATTTGATGAAGAACTTGAATTTGGATCAACATGATCCTAGAAATTTTATGGTGTTACATGATTCTTTGAATCACTAAGACACCATTTGTCTTAAGTGGTCCTAGTTCCAACACATCTAACAACGAGTCATCACAAACTTTTGCCAATGTTGTTACACATTCTCATGTCAAGTTAGTACTCAAAGGCCCTACTCCTTCTGCTCATAAGATAGAACAACACACAAAAAAACCTCTTGTTGGTCCATCTAGAAAATGCACAAAACTTGCAACAAATTTTGTGCTTGCTAGCTATAGTATCCTCGATCAGTTACAAAAAATAGATGCTCAAATCATGATCTTTGAACTGCTCAAAATCTCACCTGCTCACAGGTAGATTCTTGAAAAAGCCCTTAATGAGGCAAACATCCCTCAAGATCTTGATCTTGAGAGGTTCCAATCTATGGTAGGTCACCTAAATTCACCTTAATATATGTCCTTCTCTAAGGAGGATGAAAATTCATTGAGTCACCTACATAATCAACCTCTACAAATTGGGCTCATGATACAAAAGAAACATGTCTAACATGTGCTTATTGATAACAGAGCTGGTTTGAATATTGTCTTTGCTACTCTACTCAAATAATTAATATTTTGAAGAGTCCATTGACCCTCAGTGTAAGATAACTATTAAAGTGTATGATAAATTTGAGTGCAAATCTTTGGGTCTTGTTGTGTTATCTCTCCGAGTTGGTTTTGTCAAAAGGGATGTCACTTGTCAAGTCTTGGACATTCCCTTAGCTTACAATCTTTTTCTAGGAATACCATAGATACATGAGATACAGGTTGCACCTTCCACTTATCATCAATGTGCGAAGTTCCCATTTCATAGCTCTCAAGTCCTATTGGATGTAGCAAAAATGGTATAATTGATCCTATCAAAGAGATAGCTAGGAGGAACCAAGATACATCTGGTCTAGGGTTCAAGAAGATTCCCTTCCATCTAGGGATCAATAGATGTGTACCATTACCTAAAAATTCATCTAAAAGTGAGTCACAAGCTAAGTCTAATGATCATGAAGACAGTGTTGATGATGAGAATCCTTATACTTTTCCCATTCTTGATGATCTTGCTAAATTCTTTGTTTAACATGATGATTTTGTACCACTTGTTAGCACTATGGATGGTGATAGTGTTTCTTCTAATGATATTATTGATTCATAGCCTAGTCAACAAGAACAAAGAGAGTCTATTCATTCTTTATGCATTGAGTACATTTGTAAAAATCTAGATGATGAAGGAGAATTTGTCCCTATCACTGTTAGGGAATTCTACAGTCTGTCACCATGTAGCAAAGATTCTAAGGAATATGAATTCAACTCTCTCTCACAAGAAACTATAGACAAAGATATAGATCAAGTTCATGTCTATGAAAATCTCCTCAAAGTAGGTGAGGCATCTAGGGTTAGGTCAAATGAGTCATATCCAACTAGTGTCATTGAGTCTTTGATTAATGATGTTAGAACTCAAAGGCATTCAAACACACTTGCAGACGAAGCCTCTCTAGGTCTCAAATTGCTTGTCCAAGCATTTTTTGGTTATATCGTGAACTCTATTGAACCCACAACATCTCTTTCACTCACCTATCTTGAGCTCATAGAATAGATTTCTAACACATCTAGAGAAGTTTGTACATTCTAAAACAATTGTTCTCTTGCCTATTACTTAAATGCTATCAAACTTGTAACATCTTCCACCAACGAACAAAGTGTCAACATGATTGAAGATGACAAAAAATATCTCAGTCATACAATCAAAAAGAAAATAAATTAAAGGTCTGATGGTGAAAATCACATTATGGTAGTGTCACAACCTAAAAAATTAAAATAAAAGACATATCCAAGGGTGAAAACCTCTTTGAGGTGCTTATGGATGAGATATTTGATCCACTTCCTAGTCATTTTTAGGAAAGATCATTAGTGTTGATAGAGCCAATGTAGCTAATCAACTTAGGAACATAAGAACATCCTCACATGATACATCTTGCATAGTAATTATCTCTAGAAGAAAAATAGGAATCCATTGCCTTCTTTCAAGAGAGAAAGATAAACTTTGTGTGGACATACTCAAAAATACTAGGATTGGATCCTAATCTCATAATGTGTCACTTTTCCATTGCACCAGGAGTTAAAATAGTACAAAAATAACTTTGAAAGATGCATCCTCATGCTACATTTCTTGTCAAAGCTAAACTAGAAAAGCTTTTGAAAGTTGGTTTCATCCGAGTTATTGATTATGCTAAATAGATATTAAACATTGTTCCAATCTCCCAACATGATAAATTTATCAGAGTCTATACAGTTTTTTAGGATCTGAACTTAGCATATGCAAAGGATGATTTTACACTCCTTAACATTGATATGATAGTAGACATGACAACAAGATATGAAATGTACTCACTCATGGATGGATTTTCCAGCTAAAATAATATTAAAATTACACCAGAAGATCAAGAAAATATTTCTTTCACTTGTGCATGGGGAACTTTCTATTGGAATGTGATGTCATTTGGCTTGAAAAATTTTGGTGCTACATATCAAAGGGTGGTTACTACATTCTTTTATGACATGATGCATAAGACAATGGGAGACTACGTTGATGATACCCTGGTTAAGAGTGCAAAATGCAATACTCACCTTCAAGATTTAGGACCTATCCTAGATCACATGGAGAAATTTAGTTTGAGACTTAATCCCAAGAAATGTGCATTTGGTGTGATGTCTGGGAAACTAATTGGTTACATTGTGTTGCAAAAGAAATCAAGGTTGATCTAGAGAAGGTTCAAGCAATCATGGACATGCCTCCACCTTGTAATATTAGTAAGATGAGAAGCCTATAAGGAAGACTTCAATCCATTCACAGATTCGTTTCATAGCTGCCAGATAGGTCACAACCTTTTTGCATAAAGGTGTGAAATACAACTGGAGTCAGGGTTATAAGCAAATCTTAACACAGATAATGCAATACCTTGCTAATCCACTAATCTTGATGCCTCCTATTCATGAGAAGCCTCTTATTTTGTACATTTCAATAACAAAATCATCTCTTGGTATCTTGCTATCACAAGAAGACAATAATAACAAAGAAAGAGCTATCTATTATCTAAGTAACACACTAATTTCTTATGAAATGAATTATAACATCATTGGGAAAGCTTTCTTGGTAGTTGTCTTTGCTTCTCAAAAGTTGAAACACTACATTCTCACTCATACTACATGATTGATTTCTAAAATTGATCCAATGAAGTACTTACTCAACAAGGTAGCTCTAATAGGAAGATTGGCTAAGTGGGTCATGGTACTAAGTGAGTTTGACATTTGGTATGTTGAACAAAAGGCTATCAAAGGACAAGCGATTTTTGATCAGTTAGCAGAAGCACAAATGGAGAGTCTTCTTTCACTCAATATTGATTTTCTCATTGAATCAATTCTAATGATTACACGTCAAACTTGGGTGATGTTCTTTGATAGTTCCTTCACACAATAGGGATTAGGTGTTGGACTCTTGTTCATCACACCACAGAGGTACTCACTACCTAAGGCGTACAAGATTTTATTTCCTTGTACAATAATATCACAAAGTATGAAGCTCTCAGTAATGGCATGAAGATTGTAGTTGAATGGAGAGTGGATCAATTGAACATCTTTGGCGATTCACAACTTATAATCAACCAAGTCAATGATGAATATCAAACAAAGGATGAGAAATTCATCCCTTATAAACACATGGTAGATTACTTGAAGAAATACATTTCTCATATCACTTTTCAATAGATTCCTTGGATAGAAAACAAAATGGCTGATGGCATGGTTACTCTTGCTTCCTTGTTATAGATGCTAGAAAATGATCTTTGACATGAGTTCCTGGTGGAAACGTTACTCTACCTTGCCTATAACTCTCCCAAATCTAGGATGATCTATTCTATTGTAGGACATGACTCATCTTTCTACCACCATATATACTCTTACTTGCATGACCAAACCATTCCAGACAATCTAACCCAGAATAAAAAATGTCACCTTATCTATAATACTTCATGGTATGTTATTATTGTTGACGACTTGTTTAATAGAGGTCTTGACAGAATAATCCTTAGGTGTCTAGAACCCAATGAGTCCAAGAATGTATTAATAAATGTACATGAGGTAATTTGTAGATCTCACTCAAATGGCTTGACACTAGCTCATAAATGTATTAGAGCTAGTTACTACTGGCCAAATATGGAGCAAGAGACAATCAAATATTCCAAGTCCTGCAAACAATGTCAGCTCCATGCGAATCTAATTCATGCTCCAGCTAGAGATCTAATTTCATTTTTTATACTATGGCCATTCCAACAATGGCCCTTCAATCTCATGGGTCAAATTCACTCATCCTCTTCAAATGGACATAAGTTTATCATTACCACTATGGACTACTTCACTAAATGGGTAGAGACAATCCCTATCTCCATAGAAAATGGTAAAATTGTAGCTTTATTCATCATGAATTATATCATATGCAGGTATCGTGTGCCTTCCTCCATCATTACTAACAATGGAGGATAGGTTAAAAACAAGGATCTTAAGGAGTTGTGTAAATTTTTTAGAATCACTCAACATTGGTCTTCTATTTATTACCCCCAGGATAATGATCAAGTAGAAGCATCCAACAAGGCAAATTTGGAAGGGACTGGCACCTTTAGATTAATTTGTCTCTATGAGCTTACATAACAAGTATCAAAACTCCAGTGGGTACAACACCCTTTTCTTTAGTATATGGAGAAAATGTTATGCTTCCCATCGAGGTTGAGATTCCTACTTTTAGAATCTCCATGAAGGGCCTCAATACTAATGAAGACTATAGAAAATATTGGCTTCAAAAACTGAAATTGTTAGATGAATATCAACAAGTGGTGTGTGATCATCTTTGAGCTTATCAATAGTATATGTCTAGAAGTTACAATAAGAAAGTTAAGCCATGTGACTTCCAACTAGTTGATCTTGTTCTAAGAGAAAACCCTAAGAATAAAAAACAACGAGTACAAAAAGGGAAGTTTGAGCCCAACTAGCTTGGTCCATACATAATCACTATAGTGTTTGGATCAGGTGCTTACCAACTTTCTATAGCCAAGGGAGAGGTATTCAAGGAGCCCATCAACACTCTCCACATAAAGTAGTTCTATGGCTAATTTGATCTTAGAAGCTCTCTATATATACTTAAATATCTTGAAAAAATTCTAAAAATTGCAAAAAAAGTCTTGACAAAAAAATCATTATCATTACCCTGGTAAAACACCTAGCAATAGGCACCTTGGTAATACCAAAAAAAGTCAAAAATTTAAAAAATAAAAAAACAAATTTAAAAAAAGAGAAAAATACAAAAAAAAAAAAAAATTGAAAAAGAAAAAAGTGCCATCAATGAAAACTTGGCAAATGGCCATCATGGTAGCAAAAAAATGAATCTCTACCAAGAAGGTGAAAACCCAGTAAACATGCACCTCTTGTTCAAAATGCTATATCTTGCAACACATCTTCTGGCTCCTATATAGTTGCTTTCCTACTTTCATTTGCTACTTTTTCTCATGTATCCATGGATTGAATCTTGTCATAACTTGGCGGCAACCCTGCAATGTCATAGGAATCTCTCTTGCGATAGTCACGTGTTGTTCTAACTATGTTTGCCTATTGTTGCTCATGTCACTTAGAGATTCCTCTTATGAGACATCTCTCACATCAATCACTAGTTGTTCTAATTGAATCTATCTACTATCACTTGTGTCACTTAGAGATTTCTCTTATAGAACGTCTCTCACATCAGTCACCAGTTGTTCTAACTATGTCTATCTACTATCGCTCATGTTTCGTAGAGATTCCTCTTAAGACACATCTCTCACATCAGTCACCAGTTGTTCTAACTATGTCTATCTACTATCATTTGTGTCACTTAGAGATTCCTCTTACAGAACATCTCTCGTGTTAGTCACTAGTTGTTCTAACTATGTCTATCTACTATCACTCATTTTCCTACTAAGGTTCTTCTTATTGAAGATTCCTCTTTGACTTCAGTCACCAGTTGTTCTAACTGTGTCTATCTACTATCATCCTCCTACTAAAGAGATTTCTTTCATACAAGTTCTGAACATTGACATTTGACATCAATCCTATAAAACTTGAACTCAAAAAGATGATTTGGGATATGCTGAGCTTTTCTTTGTTTGTTTTTCTTTCGCTATATCATGTCTCTTTGAGAAACTCAATGATGTCATTTTCAACTAGAGAAGCAAGGACCCAAGGCATGATATTTAGTTTTCTTTCTATATGCGGTTTAGTTCCAATGATCTGAAGCATACATATAAATGGGATGTCAACTATAAGAGCCGTCATCTCATATTGGATGGTCGTGTGTACCCCAACTGCTCTTATATGGATAAATCAGTGAGGTTGGTCCTTCTCCTTGCTTGTTGGAGTGAACTCTTTATGCTACAGTAAATATTGATACTTGTCATGCTAAGTGAACATATGGATCATTGTGAGTATATATAGCACACTTTTGTGTCAGGTTACGGATGCAAGGGCCATTGTAGATAGAATACTTATTTATTACTTAGCACAAGAAGGATCTCCCATGTGTTTGATGTATCTACATGCAAGAATTTTTTTGGTCATCCTAGCGTTTATGCTCTAATGTTTATGTTAACTTGCTACATTAAAAGGGACAAATGTTTTGGTAATTTTGGCTTCTTGTGCCTTGAATGCTTACATTTAATCCTAACAAAACTAGAACATATGTCCTATTCATATGTCTATGATTGTAATGTCAGTGGGAATTATATGACATATGGGGTTTCACTACATGCTTAGTGATGAGAATTTTTGAAGCTTGGTAACCAAACCTAGGGTTGCATCTAGTATAGGATTGCATTGCATATTTCGCTTGCATAAGTTTGATCATTGAAATGCTTACATCCTCAAGAAAAATTTGACAGAGAAAAAATTCAAAACCTCCTAAAAATGTGCTAAAATGACTCAAACAGTGTGCAAACTTAAAAGTAGAGCAAGGTTATCAACTATTCATTGGAAGTCCATACTCTGTTGACTAGCTGTGTCATCAGGAGTGTTCAAATTGATGAGAAGATATAGGCACCACCATTTTCACATTAGATCTATTTTCTCCACAAAAGACAATAGCACAAATGAATTGAAAGTAACCCTTTGGACCCTTATATAGGTTTTGACCTTATTATTCAATGTGTTTTGATTTTCTTGAAAATCACCCCCTAGCTAATTTGACTGCTCTAAATCCATTTTCAGGATCAAATTCAAAATTTGACACACTTAAACAACTTAAAATTGCATTTTAAATTTTTTGGACTGACTCAATTGAACACTTGTGTAGTCTATTTTTCTGATACTTTGTGAATCTTGGCATCTTTTCAAATCACATTTTCTTCAAATTTTCAAATAAAATCCTAGAAAATGTCAATTCTGGTCAAATTTGGTCGACTTTGGTCAAACTAGGTCTTTTAGACCTCAAAATCACTTCAAATCAACTTCAAAATTTCTTTTGATCATTCTGATCTCTTCTATATTCTTCCTAAACTCAAATTTCTTTAGTCTCTCTTAACATACTATGCTATATCACATTTCTATTATGTCATCTTTTGGTTTCAGTCCTAAGGGGACAAGATGATTACATCATTGAATCTGAATTTCAACTCAATCTGACTCTTATGTCCTCATTTCATAGTACTTAGGGAATCTTATTGCATAGGGAATCTTATTACTTAGGGCATCTTGCTCCGTTCTATCTGAAATATATGTCATCTATCTCAACTTTTGATTAGTTGATCACATCTTATAACATTTTTGGTCAGAGTTTGATGGGTAGGTATTAGGATAGTCTAAACCTTGACTCTTAAGGATCAAGCCTCATTTTGGGGATGATTCTACGACTCATGATTAGATCTTACTATATTTTATGGACCAGTATTTAGGTGTCCTATCTGGACTCTAAGGGATTAAGCTTCCTTCTAGAGATAATTCCAAATTCTTGCTAATGATCAACCTTTATTTTGGAGATAATCCTAACTCTTGTTGAGGATTAAGCTTCATTCTAGGGATAATTCTATGAATCATGATTAATCTTTTCATATTTTAGTGGATAGGTATTGGGATAGGCTAAACCCTGACTCCTGAGAATTGAGTCTCATTCTTAGAATAATTCTATTAAGTTTGACAATATTTTCTCTATTAATCTTGGTATCTAGGTGCTCTATCTAAATCCCCTAAGGTTAAGCTTTGTTCTAGAGATAACCTTTAAAAGCTTATTAAATCTTGGTATCTAGGTGTTCTATCTAGATCCCCTAAGGTTAAACTTTGTTTTGGAGATAACCTTTAAAAGCTTATCAATTGGTCTCTATATCATCAATTTTAGAACCAATCTCATTTCTTGATCTATTCTTCATACTTCTTACTTCTTTGAATCAAACATGTTTCTCACACATTCATTCAAAGAGGGGCAAAATGTAATACCTCAAAATTGGCACATTTCCATATTAACCAACTTTGGTCTATTCAATCATTCATAAGTCCTATTTTACTAGGCAATTCTATCTAGACTTTTGGGGATTAAGTTCCATTCTGGAGATAATTCCAAATTCTTGCTAAGGATTAAGCTTTGCTTTGGAGATAATCTATAATGATCCACCAAGGGATCCAAAAAGAATTAACCTAAAGTTTTGATTAACTTTTCCAAACTTTTTTTTAAAGAAAGAATATCATACACATCAATCATAGAGTAGCGAAAGCAATAAAATACAATCATACAAAAGCAAACATAACAGATTACATTAGTTAAGGATCCCAAGATGTTGAGTCATATTTAAATTTTAATTAATGCTAAGTCTAATAAATAACACATCCACATGAAAAATCATATGTTTATCCATTGTCTTTATTCAAGGGAGGTTTGGGATAACTTATCCAAGAATCTTGGGGTAAGTTGGTGCAAGCCAGGTAATGTATTGGATTTCTTTTGTCAATGGAATAATATGTTTAAAGGTACAAATATGCAAGATTTAAGCACTTGGTCTTTGCCTCATTTTTGTTGGGGAGTATGGAAGGAAAGAAAAAATAGAATCTTCAAAGATAGAGAGGAACCTACTTTTTTTTTTGGCAAAAAAGATTTATAGAAACATAAAGGAAAATTACCAAATTAGAAAGGGGGGAGACATTGAAAATGGTGGTAATAAGAAGGAGAAAGACAAGGATAGGAGGACTAAAAGATAGAAGGTGAAATGGCTGCTCCCTCCTAAGGGATGGCATAAAGAAAATTTTGATGGTATGACAAAAGGAAACCCTGGACCTTTGGGTTATGGAGGTATCATTAGAAATAGGCATGGTGGAGGTTTGGCATCTTTTTTCCACCCTTTGGGGTTTCAAACAAATCATTATACAGAAGCCAGTGTAGCATGCCACATAGTGAAATTGGCTTTGGACATGGGAGTTAAAAAATTATGGTTGGAGGTGTTGGAAATATAGATGAAGTAACTAAAAGGGGGGGGGGGGGGGGGGGGGGGATGAATCAGTTACCACAAAAACAAATCCATAGATCCCTTACATGTCTAATAAAACTAGTTACTAATGTTACTCGATAAATATATAGAAAATGTTGTAACTCAATAGATGCAGTGTATGCTAACTTTAACATATCTTAAACATTCACAGTGATTAACATGCAACCATAAAATAAATAACATGAACACATGAGACACTAGATTTAACATAGAAACCCAATATGGGAAAAACCACCAAGTAACTAGCTACTGAATTTCACTCTTCTGAAGTGAGCCCTATTAGGAGCCAACCTAGTTAAAGGTTACAAAATACACTGTTAGGTGTGACCTTGTTAGAGGATTTAATCACCCTACTAAGAGTGGCATTGCAAAAGGTCTTTAGAACAATTCAATGGAACTATCACCTTGTTAGAGGATTTAGAAATGGCTGTTAGACTAGCTCTATTAAGAGATTTTGGAATCACTACTACAATGGTGAGAAAGTAACAATGAAATGACTTGAATGAGATATAATTGAATTTCTAATTATAGATATCTATTCTTCTTTATGCAAGATCCTTCTTGACCAAATGAAACTTTGCTACTTTTCAAGAATATTTGACCATCCTTCAAATTTTGCTCACACTTTCCTCTTCAAACAATCAACACACTTGCATACTCGCTCATTACACTTTAGAATTCTCAACTTGGCCTTTCATATATACCTTTCAGATTATCAAGTTGACTCATTTACAACTTAAAATTACCAATAATCATTACTTCAGTTGGCCAGAATCAATACTTGAAATAATTAAACTTTATTCCTCAAATTAACAAAATCCTTCATTAGCCGACCTTGCTTGATAAACATTATTCTTTAAAAGATTTCCTATGTTAACCAATAGAGCCTCAATTAACACAATGAACTTGCAAAAATCCTTTGGAGACCGAGTGAACTTGGTAAACATTGACTTTCCTTCATTAACCATGGGAGCTCAGTTAACACTACTTTTTGCCACATTTCCTTTGGCACCCAAGTGAGCTTGGTAGACATTGTCTACAGAGAGTATTTTCCAAGAATGTTGGGTAGACTTTGAAAATTGCTTTACTGACCAACTGAGCTTAGTAGATACTAACTACCAACTGATATGACATTTGTGTAACATAAAAAAGAACACACAATTAGACAATTGTAACCAACAATCTCCATCTTTGGCATTGATGGCAACATAACATGTCATAGCATTATGATATTTGAAAACAAGTCTTTCTCTGATAGAAATTTTCTCCCTCTTAGATTTCATACCAACAATTTCTCTAATGCAGTAGTCTCCCTCTGTGAAGGAATTACATAGCTTCTTTTTTAAATAGTAAACTCTCCCACAAACAAATTCAAATTTCAGAAAGATATGACAGTAAACTCTCCCTCTTTGAAAACACATGCCAAAGACAACACATACCAAATGCGTATCAATGTACCTTGAGTACTAATTCATATGCCATATTCCCATGACTATGCTACATCAATTGATAGATCTTCAACTTGGTTCCTGTTGATGCATCACTAAAAATTTATTTTAGTGAGCTTTAGATAGGGGAATGACCCCTAACTTACCTCTTAGATACAATAATGCATCCTTAGGTAATGGCTTGGTGAATATGTCTGCAATCTATTCTTTTATATGGACATATTCCAATCTAACTTTCTTATGCTACACCAATTCTTTGACAAAGTGGTATTTTATAGCAATGTGCTTGGTTTTGGAATGCATCAATGGATTCTTTGATATGTTAATTGCACTTGTATTATCACAAAACATAACAACTGGCTCTTTGATCTCAACCTTCATGCCTTCTAATAACTGTTTAAACCAAACAATATTAGAACAGTTTACTACTGTTGCAACTTACATTACTTCTGCTGTAGATTGGGATGTGCAACTTTTCTTTTTGCTTGTCCAAGATACCAATCTTTTGCCAAGAAAGAATGCTCCACCACTTGTACTCTTTCTGTCATCAATGTTTCTTGCCCAATCAGCATCAGCAAACACTTTTAAGTCAAGATTACCTCCAATTTTATACCACAAGCCATAATCTTCAGTGCCTTTTAAGTATCTCAAGATCCTTTTAATTTTCATCATGTGATTTTCTCTGGGTTTTGCTAAAAAATCTTGCTACTATACCAACTATAAGAGCAATATCAGGCCTTGTATGAACTACATACTACAATTTTCCAATCATTGATCTATATAAGGTCTGATCTACCTCTTTTGAATCATCATCTTTGGTAAGCTTTAGTCCAGTACAGATGAGGGTTCCAACTAGTTTTGAATTTTCCATACCAAACTTTTTGAGTATATCCTTGATATACTTAGACTAAGTGATGTAGATACCATTCTTTCTCTACTAAATTTGAAGACGTACAAAGAACTTAATATCACCAAACATAGACATTTCAAATTCTTTGTTCATTTTCTCGAAAAACTCTTTGCATAGATCATCATTTCCTGTAAACAAAGTGTCATCCACAAATATTTATGCCAAAACAATCTTGTTATCTAGTCCTTCCTTGATGTACAAACTACTATTATCATTAGTTCTCTAGAAACCAATCTGAATAAGGTAGTTATGCAATCTTTCATACCATGCTCTAGGGGCTTTTTTCAAACCATACAATGCTTTGTGTAATTTGCAGACCATGTCCGTTTTGTCTAGATCAACAAAACCTTCAGGTTTCTCAATGTAGGCTTCTTCACCAAGAATACCATTGAGAAATAAAAATTTAACATCCATCTGATATACCTTAAATCCTTTATATGCTACATATGCCAATAAGGTCCTAACACCTTTCAATCTTGCAATAGGAGCAAAATTCTCACCATAATCAAGTCCTTCTTCTTGAGAGTAACCTTTACATACCAATCTAGCTTTGTTTCTTGATACCTTACCATCTTCATTTAACTTATTCCTGAATAACCATTTTATTCCAATCACATTTTTATCTTTAGGCCTAGGTACAATAGTCCAAGTTTTGTTCTTCTCTATTTTCTCTATCTCTTCGTTCATAGCCTCAATCCAAGTTTATTTTTCCAATGCATCTTTGACATTTCTAGGTTCAAAATCAACAAGTAAACAAGTACCTTTTAGCTTACTTCTTGTCATAGTACCTTTTGATTTATCTCCAATAATCTGATCTAGTGCATGATGCCTTCTAACATACTTGGCCAATATAGGTTCCTTGCCTCTTGAGTGAATTGCATTGTCATCCTCTTGAACTTCAACTTCAAGTTCTAGCTACTTAGACTTGGTAGGCATTAGCTTGATAGCTTTAGAATGTGACTCAAGTTCCTGTGACTTAGTTTGAACTTCTTGCAACTCGGTGACTAAGGAAGACTCGGGAGTAGAAGTCTCCTAATTGATAAATGTATCTGGCATTGTATCAGGTTTAATGAAAACAAATCTCTTGTAATCTATTGGTTCCTTTTTTCTTTCTTCTTCATTCCTTTCTAAAAACTCATCAACTTTCACATGTGCACTCTCTATGATTTTATGAGTAGACAGATTCAAACATCTATATGCCTTACTCTTGTAAAAATATCCCAAAAAATACCTTCGTCACCTTTCACATCAAATTTTCCTTTTCTAGATTCTTTCAAGATGTAACATTTACTTCCAAATACTTTTAGGTAACTTACATTGGGTTTATAGCCATACCATAACTCATAGGGGGTTTTAAATGAGTCCTTATTCAACTGTACTCGGTTCAAGGTATGAACTGCAATGCTGATAGCTTCCTTCTAGTATTTGATAGAAATGTTCTTTTCAATCATTAGAGTCCTTGCACAATCCATGATAGATCTATTCCTCCTTTCAACTATTCCATTCCGCTCAAGAGTTCCAAGGGCTGATACCTATCTTTTGATTCCTCTTTCAATGCAAAAGTTATTGAATTCATTGATTCCTATCTTTTGATTCCTGTTTCCTTCTCTACTCTAGCCAAATACCATTTGAAATTTTCAAATTCTTATGACTTCTCTCTTTAGATACATAATAGTCATCATTCTAGAGTAGTCATCAACAAAAAGAATGAAGAACTTTTCTCTAGTATAGCTCTCAATTCTAATAGGTCCACACAAATCAATATGTACAATTTTTAGAATATCTTCAAATTGATAGTTTTTACTTTTGAAACTAGTCTTTCTCGTCTTAACAATCTGACAACTCTTTCATAGACCAACATCAGGTTTCTTTATACTAGGAATACCTCTTACATTCTTGAATTTTCTTATCTTTACCATGTTATCAAAATTGACATGACATAACCTTCTATGCCATAACCAACTTTCTTCAACTTGAGTAATAAAACATGAACACTCACCAAGATCAAGATAAAACAAGTTACCCTTTTTTTGTTTGCCTGATCCAACCAACTTTCCTTTGTCATCTAGCAGTATTGCCTTTCCATGCATGAATTCCACCTTAAATCAAATATTGATTAGCCGTGCCACACTCAATAGATTATGTTTTAGTCCTTCAACCCAATAGGCATTATCACATACAAGTTCTTTGGTTAATGAGATTTAGCCTCTTCCTTTTATGCAACAAGGTTCATTATTTCCAAATCTTACACTACCACCATTATAATCTTCAAAATGTTCAAACTTTATTTTGTTACCAGTCATATGATGTGAACACCCACTGTCTATGATCCATGTATCATTTTTTCTCACATGAGAGATAAGTGCCATCTTATCTTCCTCATCATTATAAGATTCATCTTTCATAGCATAAACAATTTCATCTTCACTATTATCAGAATCCTTAGAGTTCTTAGCCATAAAACATGTTTTCTTACCTTTTTCCTTGAATGATTTGAAATCTTTCTTGCCATTGCACTTATGTCCTTTCTTCTCATTCTTGCTAGCTTTGTTTGGGCACCTAGCTACAATATGACCAATTTCTTCATATGAAAAATAGATTAGGGGAACTTTACCTTTGTATTTTCCTCTGCCTCTAGAATATTTCCTTGCAAGAAGAGCTTCAACAACTTCAAGATCACTGACAAAACTTTCTTCTAATTCTTCTTCACTTTCTGATTGAGAATTCTTTATTTTCTTTCCCTTTTATTTAAGTGAAAGTTTGGCCTCAAATGCTGATTCAATGTTCTTGGAAGTCGGAACATAATTGTCATAGTTATCTGGCTCAAAGGATGTCAACCTTCCTACTATGGCATCCAACTTTATCTTATTATTTTCCTCCCATCTTCTTTCTTCAATTGTAGATACTCTAATTGTATAAATGGAAAGAAATGTTCTAAGAACTTTACTTATAATTGTTTCCTCCTTGATATCTCCTCCAGAAGCTTTGATTGCACTAACACTTGCTTTGATCCTTTCAACATATTTGGCAATGTTTTAATCCTCTCTGATTCTCATCTGATCAAATTGTCCTTTTAGACTTTCTACTTTGGCTCTCCTCACATTTTCATCACCTCCATAGATATCTTTCAGCTTGTTCCACATTTCAAGGGTAGTTTTGCCATCCTTGATATCATCAAATTCTTCATACCTAAGAGCAGGTGCAATGTCTATCATCATGGTATTATGAGTCTTCTTAAATTCAGAAATGTCATTAATAGATAGTTTACTATAAGGAGTTGTATATTCTTCATCAAGGTATTTCAATCCTATATCTCCAATGGAAGCTAGATGAACTCTCATGAGGCCCTGCCATGCTAAAAAGTTATCCCTATTAAGCCTTGGAATTTTCCTCTTGTAAGACTTCCTAATCTTTAGCTTAGGTCCTTAAAACCCTTCCTGTAAGCACCAAAAGCTCTGATACCAATTGTTGGAAATATAGATGGAGTAACTGAGAGGGGGGGGTGAATTAGTTACCACAAAAACAAATCCACAGATCCCTTAGATGTCTGATAAAACTAGTTACTGTTGTCGCTCGGTAAACATATAGAAAATGTTGTAACTCGGTAGATACAGTGTATGTTAACTTTAACAGATCTTAAACATTCATAGTGATTAACATGCAACCATAAAAGAAATAAAATGAATACATAAGACACCAAATTTAACGTGGAAACCCAATATGGGAAAAACCACCAAGTAACTAGCTACTAATTTTCACTCTTCTGAAGTGAGCCTTATTAGGACCCAACCTAGTTAAAGGTTACAAAATACATTGTTAGGTGCAACCTTGTTAGAGGATTTAATCACCCTATTAGGAGTGGCCTTGCAAAAAGTTTTTAGAACAATTCAATGAAACTGCCACCTTGTTAGAGGATTTACAAATGGCTGTTAGACCAACTCTATTAAAAGATTTTGGATTCACTACTACAATGGTGAGAAAGTAACAATGAAATGACCTAAATGAGATGCAACTGAATTATTGATTATAGATCTCTATTCTGCTTCACACAAGATCCTTTTTGATCAAATGAAACTTTGTTGCTCCTCAAGGATATCTAACCATCCTTCAAAGTTCACTCACACTTTCCTCTTAAACAATCAACACACTTGCATACTCACTAATTACACTTTAGAATTCTCAACTTGACCTTTCATATATACCTTTCAAATTATCAAGTCAGCTCATTTACAACTTACAATTACCAATAATCATTACCTTAGTCAGCTAGAATCAATACTTGAAATAATTAAACTTTATTTCTCAAATTAACAAAATCCTTCATTAGCCAACCCTACTTGGTAAACATTGTTCCTAAAAAGATTTCCTATGTGAACCAATAAAGGCTCGGTTAACACAACGAACCTACAAAAATCCTTTGGAGATCGAGTGAACTTGATAAATACTGACTTTCCTTCATTAACCATGGGAGCTCAGTTAACACTACTTTCTACCACATTTCCTTTGATGCTCGAGTGAGCTCAGTAGACACTATCTACAAAAAATATTTTCTAGGAATTCTCAATAGACTCTAAAAGTTTCTTTGCTGATCGACTAAGCTTGGTAGATACTGACTGCCAATTGATATGACATTTTTGTAACATTAAAGACAACACACAATTAGATAATTGTAACCAATAAGAGGGGGATTCAAATAACATCATAAGATGTATAAAAGGGATCACCCAACCATCATGGTTCATAGCTAATATCATTGAAGAGACCCACTTCTTTATTAGAAATTTTGAAAGCGTCCATGTCACCCATGAATATAGGGGGGAAAATTCTATGGCAGACTAGTTTGCCAACAAAGTAGTTAGGCAAGACAAAGTGATGATTTGGAATTCAAGTCAGAATATCCCGACCTTATTGAGCTGGAAATTTTTTTGGGAGGTATGGTGGATATCTAATTGTAATAATGGTTATTAATGAGATTTTGGGTGTGAGTATTTGTAATTATGGCTTTTAGAGAAAACATAGGTAGATGAGGTTATCAGTGTCAAATCGACACATTTTGTGGGTCAATTTTTTTCTCCCACTTTACCATTTTTGGGGTAAAGAAAGACAAATTAGAGAGTATTAGAGAGGTTGAAATTAGGGTTTTAAGAGGATTGAGAAGAGTTATCAGAGGTCAACATTTATGAGAATAGTTTTTGTTGAAAAAATAGAAATGGTGGGGGAATAAAGTAGGAAGGAACCTGTTGGTGAAGCTAAAAAATGGAAACAAAGGACTAAAGTCTAGGAAAAATTGGAGAAGGGTAGTATAGCCAACTATATTGCTAAACTTCATGGGTTTGACCCTGTGATCACTAACAATATGGTTAATTCTTGTAAGGATAGGAGGGATAAAGTGGATGGGGTTTCATTTTAGGTCACTGAGGAAGTCATTGCTCTTGTTACTGAAATTCTAATGGAGGGGTTGAAGTTTTACAAATATAAGAAGGTGTTAGCAAATGTTGTGAAGGATTTTGCAAAGAACACTAAGGAGAGAAATGAACTAGTAAAGTGTGAAACTTACTACAAAATGGATTCTATCAAGAAGCTATGGAGGTATGTTTTACAGGCTATTATAGAGCATATTTCTTTGGACACTAGATTTGATAGAGTAAGAACACACCATTTTGTTTTACTCAATTACTTTCTCTATGGTGTCAAGATTTCTTTCCCTTTTTATTTGTATACTTCAATGAGTAAGGGTATTTTTGGGCACAAGAAAAAACCCTCTATGAATCCAGCCTTGCATGAGGGGTTATTGCTTCTAATTTATGAGCATTTCAAGGCTCAAACCTTAAGAAAAACCCCCTTGTAAGGTGTGTACACATCTATAGATGTCTGTAGTTCTAGCTTTTTGTCTGATACAGAGGATGTCCAAAGTATTAGTTCAAAGGGTGAAGAAAACATTTCATTTGGAAAGAAGGCCAAGGAGTTAAAGAAGAAATCACCCCTATCAATCAAAACCCCATACAAGAAGAGCCCTAGAGGACATGAATCTAAAGCTTTAGGCCAGAGAGATTAAGAGTACAATGAGGATAGGGAGGATATGAAAACTAATGTAGAGGATGATGAGGAGACAAAAATTAAGAAAGAGGAGTCGGTGGCAATAAAATAGAGGAGGTCAAAAGAGAAGGATGTAGAGGGGATTTTGGATTCTAGGCCAAAGATCTTTGCCATCTCTTTCCCCTACTTATCCTCAGGAAATTAAGGATAGGTGCATGGCCTAGAGAAATTTTAATGTAATAACTTCCAAATTGGGTATTGTCAGAGAGGCTATGAACCCCCAAAATCTAGAAGAAAAGTAGGGTCAGCTCTAGATGGAGGATCTCATTGATCCAACAATGGTGGCTATTATGGATAATGCAAGGGAAACTAGCATGAATTTGCTGAATAATGCTAGAAATAGTGTGATTGACAATTTTAGGTCAATCAAATGGCTTTACCATGAGTTGGAGGAGTTTAGAGAAAAAATAGGCCAGCTAGAAAACAAAAGGAATATGCTAGATTGTGGAAATTTGAATGAACAAGGGGATCAACTGAGTTTGGCTAAGAAGATAATCTAGAATTTGGAAAACTACAATCATAATCTAGCAAACCAGATGATATCCATTCTGAATTCTATCAATGATAATATCTTATCTCTTATTGGAATGTTGAAAGCCAGAGGTATTTTGGATGAAAATGAGGAAAGGAAAGAGAAAGAACCAGAATAGAAGAGGACGCGATGATAGAAATTACTTTCAATAGCTTGGATCAAGATGGTTAGAGAAGTAGGAGCAAATGGCTGAGGAGATTCACAAAGCCTATGAAGTAGCAGAAATGATGCAGAAGCTCGAGAGAAAGACAAAGGAGTAACTTTGGTTTTTCTTTTCCTATATTTTGGACTATTACTATGTTGTAGTTTTTTTTGTATTGTCTTTTTTTCTGTTGGTTGTACTAGCCCTTTGGTTGGCTTTCATTCTTTGGTTGGGCTTTAACTACTTATTATCAGCCTTATGATATGTTTTAACTTTTGGGTTTTAGGATCCCTATAAAACCTATTTATCTTATCAAAAAAGTATCCACCTGAAAGAATAATTAAAATTCCAAAGTCTATTTAAATAATATACATTTCTTCTAAATGCCACTTGGCAATAAAATTTGGAATGCTTAATCATCCACTATACATGTCACATGGTGTGAAAGGCTAAAAGAATATACATTTATAAAAATAGAACTATACCATCCCTTTCAGATCCATCATACAAAGTACAATACAATAAGTGAAACCAACCATCATAAAGATATTAATATCCATCATAAAGATACAACCATTCATCATAATATGCAGAGAATAGAAAGAAAGTAAATATAGACAAAGAACTCTAGCCACGGTATCAATAGATGGATCTCAATGGTAAGAATAAAAAGCACTATCACCTGATCATGTGGTAACCCAAAAGGGTCCACTCCCATTGTGCTAAGGAGATAGTCTCAAGTCCTAAATAGGGTATCAATCCAAATATCAAAAGTAATCTCCAAGTCTAGGAAACCCTAAAAGTAATCTAACTCAAAGATTCCAAGATAAAATGACATCTAGACCGAGAGGCACACAAAGACATGTAGGAAATCTACTATGTAAGTGGGAAAGTGTCATCTCATGAATCAATGCTAGAGTTACCCTAGTAGTCTCTTAGGACCTCGACCTCCTAGTGATCCTATATGCCACTAGTATCCTCTCATACTGACAAGGCATACTAATGATGCATAGTCGCAACCAAGCATTTTCTCTACTCCCATCCTATTCTATACTAGCACTCAAGGCATGAGCAAGAACATACAAAGACTCTTATTAGGTTCATTTTATTCACCTTTAGTGTAGTGTTTTCACTTATTAAACAACTTACAATGGGTTACCTTAGTAGCCACTTAGAGCCCCAACCTCCATTGCAAGCCACTTCCTAATATTACATATAGATAACCTACCCTAGGCTCATAAAAGTATAAATCAAAGAATCATATAAAATCACCTCAGTCCTATACAAGTGATTGAAAAGCATCAAAAGATAATTCACAATTATCACATTAGTTCTTCACGAGTAACTGGAAACCATCCCAAAAAAATATTGATCAAAGGCTCAAAATGTTTAAGTCAATTGTGTCATAACATTTACCTCAGCTTCACATACAAACACTAGAAAGCAATAATGAACAATAAATTCAAACTCATTATAGAGCATACCAAACACATTAGCATGGTTGGGTTAAAAAGATCAAAGATCAATTCAATATTATACCATACTTAGAAAACTCCCAAGCCTCTAGTAGATGTCCTAGAATTGGTCAATGCTCTAGTCAACCCAAACCCAAAAAACACAGACAACATATAGAATAGTGTAATTTCATAGTTTGGTTTGATTTGAAAACAGGAGTTGAGTTAAACACGTAGTTGAGTTTCATAGTTTCATTTTCAATGTACGTTTCATGTAGACAACTTTTATAGTTTACCCCAACAATTTAACCCATTCTTATATTTGAATAAAAAACATAATTACCCCTATTCGATTTTAAGTCCATTACTCCAAAATAATCTAAGGTTAATTATTTATCAAATAAAATAATTTACAATTTTATTAAAATTAGTATTATTAATAAGAATAATTAAAAATTTATTAAATAATTTCCATTATTAATTAAACTTAATTAAACCAAATTTAATTAAAATAATTAATAATAATATAAAATATCTATAATAACATTCATTATTTATTTATTAAATTATTAACTATTAATAAAAATTTATTTAAAAATTAATAAAAACTATTATTAAAATTATTGGTAAATAATAATTTAAATTATTAAATATTAATAAAAATTATTAATAAACTTAATAATTAATAATTAATTCAAAATAATAAAAATTAACATTTATTAAAATTTATAAAAAAATTCTTTTAAAAAAATATGCAAGTTGCATTTTTTTAAGGCTTGCACGACCTGCTGTCATGTGACCAGCATAGCCCACTATTGTAGTAGGGTACTGTTGCATCAATAGTACCTACTATCGCAATAGTACTTCTGTGACATGGGGGGGAGTGAAAGGTAAAAAGGGGGAGGTGGGGGTTTGGTGGCCTTGCCTCCTCCAAACTATTATTATTATTTTTAAAATTATTTATTATTTATTTATTTTTTTTAAATGAAATACAAACTTTTTAATAAGTTCAAATTCAAATACCCCCATCACAAATTTGTATGAATATATTTTATTTATTATTATTTTACTATTATATGTATATATTTATAAACATTGTAAATACAGTTTGATAGGAAAAATATGATCAACCATTCGAATTTCCAATATAAACTTTCAATTTCAATACAAACCCTCCTCAATTAAAATACTAATTTGCAAATTACTAAATAGGAAATTTAAGATATTTTAATCTCTATGTATGTAGAAGAAATCTACATGCATACTAGTAATTTCAAATTGAAATACTCATCACAAAAAAATATTTAGATAACCATTTCACAGACATGAAGAAGATAGGAAAAGAAATAGCATAGTTAACCGTGCGAATCAATCACAAGAATCTACGTGGATTCTGATGCTAACAATGCAACATCCAAAAGATTTGTGAGAGAAATTTCTCCTCTCAAAACCTTCTCTTTTCCAAAAATTCTCCTTCCCAAACTTTGTGGTCCTTCGAAAATGAACCCTCAATTGTGATATGGAATTTTCTCCTAAAATCTTGGCTCTAATTGTGCGATCACCTGAGAGGACTCCTTGCTCACTAGACTTTAACTCTTTATTATCTTTTCTTTATCCTTTTTATGCACATTTATTGAAACATAAAATTTCTTTATTTAATTTCACTTGACTTCTCTTTTTAATTAATTTATTAAATTTGAATCTCGTGCACACTTCATGCAATCTTAACACTTTTAATAAATTGATATCTTTTCACTTTTTAATTTATTTTTGAAATGTTAATTGATAAAATATTTATTAACTTAAATAATAATAGTATTTAAAATTTATTTTAAAATAAACTCTAAATATATTATTATTAAATTAAATAAATATTATCACGTCCTAAAATTAAACTTATAACTTTAATCTTTAAATTTAATTCTTTTTTTATTAATTTCCTAATTAATTAAATATAATTAAATATTAAAATATCATAATAATTTTCCATTAAATTAAATTATTAATTTAATCTTTTAATTATACTTAATTAATAGAAAAATTAGCAAAGACTAATAAGACAAAATATGAAAACCCATCATAGAAAAAACACATACAAGATCAAACTAAAGGGTTATAATCACGAATTTACATCACATGACAAATTCAAAAGGTAAACAACTTAGATATCCTAATTTTCTAGGACAAATGGGTTTAAAGGTTAGGATTTGGACTTAAGAATTTATCTCCCATTTGTTACCATTGAGATAATGCGATAAGGTACACTCATCCTGGCAATTCAGGGAAGTCAATAACCAATACCTACAATCTGCATAAAATCCACACATGTACAAACATATTTATACTAAGCTAAAAAAACAATGGAAGGAAGTGGTGCATCATGTAGATCCTGACTAGCAAGTTACTATGACTCCCTTCCTTAACCACATCAGAAATGCCATACATAAAGAAAAAATACACGCACACCATACACATGTAGTATGGGGTAAGTATTCATAATAAAACACATATGATAATCCATCTAACTAATCAACATCAAATAACTAAAATCACTATAATAATTATCTTGCATACATGAAGTATAGAGTATTAAGTAATCTCATCATAAATTTAGCTAAATGTGAAACAACATTTGATAATCCCAAAAGAATGCTACTAATAATGAAGCATAAAAATAGGCTAAAATAGTTCAGAAATGATAGCAAAAATGTAAACTAGGGGCAAGCACTACATAAACCTAACTCTTGCTAAGGATTAAACCTTGTTCCGGGGATAATTCAATGAATCATGATTAATCTTGTCATATTTTAATGGATAAGTATCAAGACAGGCTAAACCGTAACTCCTGAGAATTGAGTCTCATTCTGGGAATAACTCTATGAAGTTTGACAATCTTTTCTCTATCAATCTTGGTATCTAGGTTTTCTATTTGGATCCCCTAAGGTTAAGCTTTGTTTCGAAGATAACCTTTAAAAGCTTATCAAATATTCTCGGTATCTAGGTGTTCTATTTGGATCCCTAAGGTTAAGCTTTGTTCTAGAGATAACCTTTAAAATCTCATCAATTGGTCTTTGTATCATCAATTTCAAAACCAATCTTATTTCTTGATCCATGCTTCATACTTTTGATTTCTTTGAGTCAAACATGTTGCTTGCACATTGGGCAAAATGTAATACCCCAAAATTGGCACACTGCCACATTAACAAACTTTGGTCTATTAAATCATTCCTAAGTCCTATTTTACTAAGCAATTCTAATTTTGATAATCGCTACTTGACCTAGGTGTGAAATGCAAAAAAACCAAATATGCATTAATCACACTATTTATTTAATTCCTAAGTATCAACTAAAATTAGCTACATAAACCTATTGATTTAATTTAATTTAATTATAAGTGTTCATACTTTAATTAAATTAAAATTACCTCTTTAGCTAATGTACAAAGGAATTAAATACATTTGATTTAATAAGTTATCTCCTCTTTTTAATTATTGAACTTAATTATTCAATTAATTAAATTTTATCCATTTATGAGATCATATTCTATTTTATTAAATTAAATATTCTCGAAAAGGAATTAAATCAGTTAACTCCTTTTATCACTCAAAGCCAACCAGTTAACTCCCTTTTCATAAGGAAGTTTCCATTATGATTGAATCTCGTCTTCAATCTTGATCATCCATTCCAATCAATCTCGACCATTGATTGCCTCTTGGATTCCATTTAAGAAGCTTCCTCATTACAGAGGTTGCAAGTTGAAAGTATCAAACTTACGTTGGAATATCTACTCATTTTCTCTTGCATTCTTAGCTTAACTACTTACATTGCAATCTCATATTATCTTAAAATGCATTCATTTAGCATAATATGTTTCCTTTATTTCTTAGCTTAACAATTGCATTTCATATAGATTAATCTTGCATATCTCATATAGCTTAAAATCCTTTATTCTAGAGGTCTAGTTGCCCGCTTCACATTCTGAGAGCAAAGAAAAATTCTTTCTAGTTAGAAGGCAACTAGTTGAACTATTGGATTACTTAGATGAATAATCTCATATTCATTCTAGGATGATCTTTCATATAATGATCATGTTGAAGTGTGTGAGGATTTGAAGCCCACATTTCACATATACAAGACCAAGTAAGACATTGGTACTATAGTATATTATTTATCTACTTAAAGTCTAAAATGAAAAATTACTCAAGTTGAGATTGGAAGAAGATCAACTAAGAAAAGTGTTTGCCAAGCCTTGTCGAGCAGTCATTGCAAGCCAAGCAAAAATTAGTAGAAGCTGAGTGAAAAACAAGAGGTGTTAAGAAAAGATGAAAAATAATGTAAGTTAAGTGATTGTTAGTTTATGCCAAGTGAATTTTAGTTTGTTTCAAGCATTAGTAAACTTTAGTGTTTTGTAAGTGAACTAGTGTTGGCCAAGTGACATAACAGTATAGATGATGAGTGACAACAAAAAATGTTAAATCAATGATTTGATGAATCTAAGCTAGCTATTTTTTTTCTTGAATTATGTAAAGTTGGTGGCATAGAATTCAAGGTAAACTATTTGAGGCAATTTTAGGAAGATTGTAGAAGAAGTTTCTAGAGGAACCAAATGGAAAAGTGTTTAGATTAATTGTATCCTACCCAACCCTAAAATGGATAATTGTGGTTAAGCAGAACAAGATCTAAATTCTCTATTTATAGAGATAGTTGGTTAGAAGAAAATCTTATCATGCACAAGAACCTAAGAAAGACAAGGATTCTCGGGTATTGCTTCATTCAGTGGCTGAAAAGAGGTGACTACAATTGGCATGCAAAGAAAGAAGGCTCAAGAGTATGAATGCTTGAAGGGTGAGCAAGCTATTAGAGATGAAGAGTATGAATGCCAAGTAGAATGGAGGACTAAAAAAACGATCTATAATTTGAAAGTGAGTTTTAATTTGTTATCAAATCAAGCCTTACTATTACTTTCCAATCATTGTATCAATCCAGGGTAAATAGTTTGACCTAATAGTCATTTGTAAATCCTTTAATTAGTTTACATTCTAATGGAATGGTGTAAAGTCCTCTAACAAGGCTCACTCCTAATAGGGTGATTGAAATCCTTTAACTAGGTCACATTTAACAATGTGTATTGTAAACTTTAATAGGTTGGTCTTTCATAGGGCATCACTTTAGAAGAGCAAGAATTAGTAGCATATTACTGATTTTTTTCCCCCAAATTGGGTTTCTATGTAAAATTCTTGTGTCAAATTGTGTTAATGTTCTAATTTTGTTTGACGTTTTTTCATTTCTACAAAGTTATTTTGACCTAGGAGAGTGACCTACAAAGTCTAAGTATCATATGATCTACTGGATGCATGTATATTGAAGTTTTATGGATATGGGTCTACTGAGAATTGAAAAGTTTTATTTGTACATCTAGACCTTGGCTAAATGATTCACACCCCCCCACCTCTTAGTTATTCTATTGAATTCCAACATATTTATGATTGGTGTACAACACAAAATATTTAGGTATTAGATAATGTTTCCATTTCTTTAAGGCTTGAATAATAGAATAGAATTCCTAATTATAAGCTGAATATATTTTCTTAGCATCATTTACATTTTCATTAAAAAATGCTATAGGTCTTCCTTTTTGACTCAAAAAAACTCCCATGACACTTCCACTAGAATCACAATCAACTTGAAAAATCTTATTAAAATTAGGCAAAGTAATAATAGATAATTTTACAATCTTCTATTTTAATGTTTCAAAACTCTTATGTGCTCTAAGTATCCATTTTAAATCCTTTTTATCTCCTCTCATGGTCTCATTCATAGCATTACAAACTAAAATCAAATTGTTGATGAACTTCCTATAGCATGTCATCAATCCATGAAATTATCTAACTTCTCCCATATTCTCAAGTGTAGGTCAATCAAGAATGACTTTCACCTTTTTAGGATCCATCTTCAAACCATCCTCTAAAATCACAAAAACAATATACACAATTTCCTCCTATGAGAATTAATTTTTCTTCAAGTAAATCAACAACTTTTCTTCTTTCAACCTCTACAATACTTGTTAAGTATTATCAAAGTGTTCTTCCTTAGTCTTACTAAATATCAAGATATCATCAATATACACAATAAAAAACTTACCCAAGAATTTTATCAAAACCTTATTCATTAGTCTCATGAAAGTACTAGGTGCATTAGTTAAACCAAATGACCTAATCAACCACTCATACAAACCCTCATTTGTCTCAAAAGTGATTTTCCATTCATCTCCTTCTCAGATTCTAATATGATGATAGCCTCTTTTCAAATCAATCTTGGTAAAATACTTTTCTCCAAAATCCCCGTAGTTTTGTCTTTATCATCTTTAAAATTCTCAGGCTCTAGATGTATTGAGAACTCCTTTGTAGTTTTATTATCTTCCTTCGGGATGAAATCCTACTAAAATTTTTCATCATTACCCTCATGAGAAGGAGAGGAAGAGTTTTCATAATCTACCATGGTAGAAATTTTTCCCTCTATCTCAATATTACTCTATTGAATTCCCATAGTCTACGAAGGCTTCTCATTCATCTTTGTGTTCTAATTATTGCCATCATTTTTATTTGCCATCCTTTCTCTTTGTTATATGTGTCTATTTATTCCCCAATATTATATAGAATAGATAACTAATTTATTATTTTGAAGTCGTATTATCCTCTTCTTCCTTAGAGGTCTCATATTTTGAGCTATCTTTAGCTTCCTCCTTAGAATAGTTTGCAAAATATTGATAGTAACCAAGATCTCCTAAGGATTCTATTTCCCAACAATTTTACCTTTTTTACCAACAATATGCTTCTTAGAGTCCAAAGAGGAATTCCTAGAGGAATAGTCATCCCCATCTTATTTAGTTTCTATGTCTTCAACCTTATTGAAGATAGGGACACTAATTTTATGAAGGGTTCTCCCCTTACTACCACAAATACATAACAAAAAATATAAATAACAATAATTTGCAAGAAAAATTATGGGATTTAGCTTATGTTTCAGTCCATCCTTTGTCAAAGTGTAGGTACTATTACAACTATCATGCACAACATGCCTATCAAACTACCATGAACTACCCAAAAAAAAATGTCCATAGGTATGATATCACATAGTACATCGTCCTTCTAGCTTCCATTCTAGAACTTCATCAAGAACTATTCATTGACCATGACCTTGTAGTCATCCTACACCTAGGAAATATGGTATGGACAAATACATTTCTATATTTTGAGGTCTAACTTACTGACCATATTTCGTGACACTAGATTGTTAGTACTTCCATCATCAATGATCATATCACAACACTTATCTTTACACTTGTACCTTGTGTAAAACAAGTTCCTCCTTTGATCAAGTTCATCCTCCCCACTTAGTAGGACTATTTTGTTAACTAATACTTCTCCTCTTTTAGTATATTTAGTCTTTGTTTCTCTTATTTTTCCTTCCTTTGCACTAGGGACATCCAAATCCCCTATGCCTTTCTTCTCTACATTGAAAACAGGTTCCAAAAAACCTCCCCTACTAGATCCTTTCCCTCTTTCTCTTCCTTCTTGATCTCTATTATTTTGATCATGAAAATAATTGGAATTGTTTCTCCTCTAGTTATCACTTCTATTGTTACCCTCATCCTTCTTCTTATGATCATCATTTCAATCTCTGTAAGATCATCCACCATAACCTCTTCCAATTTGTCAGCTCTCAAAATTCTCATTCATATTCTTTTCTACTCTTAGTGAAAACTAGTATGCTTCCTTAATACTATTTAGTCAAACTAAAATTAGCTCCTCTTTAATGGTTGGCTTTAACTTATCAAGGTAACATACAAATTTCTCCTTATTAGCTTCTACATGGATCTTTTTGATGAGAACTTGGTAGAACTCTTGTGTATAATCCTGAACAAATCTTCCTACTTGCTTCAACCTTTGCATTTTATTTAGTAGATCAAGCTCATAATTGATATGAATGAATTGTCACTTCAATTTAGCTATCATCTGATCCCATATTGTGATTATTTTCTTTCCTCTTTTATCTCACTCTAATTGGATCTCCTACCACTAGATCTTTGCATGACCCTTCAATTTATCCTTCAACAATTAGACCCTATTTGGATCTTAACTATCTTCATACTCAAAGTATTCATCTAATTCATTAATCCAATTGATCAATTCTTCTAGGCTAATATTTCCCAAAATTAAGAGAACCTCAAACTTATTTCTTTTTCCAATCTTGGAAATGGCCCTGAAAAACGTTTTTTCTTCTAATTTCAAAATTTCCTCTTCTTCTTCCTGATAAAATTATCCTTCTCTTTCATTATCACTATCATCTTTTATGACAAGATTCATCCCTCTATTCATTTTTTACTCCAATGCTTGTATTTGTCTATGGAGGACTATAAAACTCTTAGGGGTAACACCTCTGACTTTTCCACTTGTGGAGGCATTTTTGTACCTTTTTTGAAACCCAAGTACAAACTACCTCACAATCAACAATGTTTCTAATACATGTAGCCCAAACCATGGTCTTGGTAAAAAATGCCTTACAATTAGTGATCTATATACCACTCAAGAAAACTTGACTTTGAGACTAATTGATGAAGGGTGCTCCCCTTAATGCCATAAATACATTAAAAAAATAAAGAAACAAAAATAATTTGAGAGAACAAAATATGGGCTTCTAATTATCTTCACAAATGCAAATTTACAAAATTTTTAAATACAATATGCAAACCTACATGGGTGCCATCTTTGTAATAATTTTCAAGATAGAGTTGTCAACTATCATCCAGAGCTATCTCAGACAACCTACAAGCCTTCCTTATATAGGAAATTTTACACTACCTAGGAAGGTTGTAGATATCAAACCCTAAAGGTTTGTTTGGTTACTAGAATAGGAATAGGAAATTAGGAACATGTTTTCTATTTTCTATTTGGTGCACCATTTGGAATAGGGAATAGGAGTACATATTCTCATTTTGCTTCTAAAATGAGCTTATTCCCATTCCAAAAGATATTTTTTATTAGAATAGTCATTCCTATTCTCAATATGCATTCGTATTCTCAATTCCTATGTCTGTAACCAAATGGACCCTAATAATTAAGGCCACGAAACCCTATAATTACATATAGAGTCACCTCAAAATAATTATGACATTTATTTTAGAAATTTTGGGTGGCCCAACTTTAGAAGACCATAACTTTTGAACCACTAAGCTGATCAAATATGAGATCCCATTCTAGAATCCTTAGCTTTTGATATACAATGATTGATTCATACAATCTCTAGTCAACCTCATTTTGGAGCCCATTCAGAGCCTCTAAGGTCTTCAAAACTAAGCCTACATTTTTTGTACCAAAACTTCACATGTAAAATACACAATAACTTCATGAATGCTCATGATATGGCAATACACCTCAACTAGAAGGCTAATATATCTATGATGAACCTCCACCTCTAAAATTAAGACATTTCAAGCTTGTATGACCAACTTATTTACTAGAAAGCTTCCAAAAACAACTACTCTACACTAAGACAACCCTTACTCAAGAGACAAAAAAGAAAATTTTCTAGGTGATGCAAGATATATCTTAAACCCAGGATTCTCTTGCATCATCATTTCAATTTTCATCTTTTTTTGAAATTGTTGAACATTGTTTTAGTACCACTTCCCTAGAATCAATCTTTTTTCCTTTTCAACTTTTCCAAATTAGACTCCACATTGCCTTGCTTAATTCCAAAATCATTATCTCTAATATTGATCAAAGAACTAGAGATGTGGTAAAAAAAGAAATTGTTATTTTGTTCCTCAAGTGATTTGGGAACACAAAATAAAAATTATGTATTCTACTAAACTGACGTTCAATAGTAAAATATTCCATTATTGCCTTAAGCATCTTCACCCAAATTGTCTTGATCTAGTTCATTTCATAAAAAAATGTTTTTCTTTTCACTAGATTTTCTCTCTGTATCGCTTTACAAGAATTTCGTAACAATATTGTTAGAAATTTTCACATCTTTGAAGAATTTCACACTTGAATTAGGAAGACCCATAACCTTAGAAATGAAGTCCACAAAGAGCTCAATGCTTTTTTCATAAAGGGTCATAATACCATTTTCCCATAAGAGCTAGTAAATTTCCACAATCCAAAAGATCAAATAATGTAGTTACTAGGTTTGATTGTGTAAGTTTTTTTTTATACAAATGTTTCAAATCACACACTATGATACATGATTAGGATGAGAGAATGAAAACCAAAGGATATAGTAAGATAAGTAGCACACTCATCAAATTAAAATGTGAGAAAGAGATGAGGAACGAGGGAGAAAAGATCAAGGTGAGAGTGCCATGTGGAAAAAAGAAAGAAAAAAGGAATAAAAAAGGAGGAAAAAAAAAAAAACTACAAAACTAATAAACAAGCCACAAAAGACATTAACAATAAACCCAAAAGGTTGATGAAAAAAAATCCAACAATTTAAACATATACAAGATCTAGAAGAATAATAAAAAACTAAAATAATTGATAATCATGAAAAGAATTAAACAACCAAAAATATAAATGAAACTAAAATCATAAAAAAATAACAAATAAAACAATAATAAAGTTTAAATAATTAGAAATCCAACTTAGAACAAAAGAAGAGAAACAACAAAGGTAAAAATAAGACAAATACAAACTAACAAAATTTAAATAGAAAGAAAGAAAAACACCAAAGACATAAATAAATGTCTCAAAATAAATATGAATGATAAAAATAAAATAAAAAATAAATCATATATATATATATATGTATGTATGTATCTATATGAATATTCACATAAATATACATATACATATACATATACATACTATTGACAATAGATTGATATAAGTATGATAAATGTGTTTCAATCATTGTTTTGTCACTGATGTCAAACCTACTACTTATTGGTAGGACAATTGCTTATATGATTTCAAAACTATCATTTATTTGATTGATGAAGATGATTTGATCAAATGAGGTAACAATAGCACCTAGAGGAAAGGTTGAGTTATGATATGAAAAGGAGTACAAGACTCAGTTAAGAAAGTGATATTATAGTGCATTGATAAATTACTTAAGGTTGTAAAGGTTGGATACACTAATTAAGTTTAGAAGAACAAGTTAAATGGAGTTTGTCTACCAAGCTTGATTGAGTGGATAGTAGGTGTCAAGAGAAGTTAGTACAAGGCAAACAAAAAATTAGTCAGAGTTGAGAAAAGTCAATTTCAGTGTAAACCAAGTGAATCAGTGTAAGCCAAGTAAAGTTTAGTTGATGCCAAGCACCTGTGAACTTTAGTTCGTGCTGAGTGTTTTGACAGTGGATCTCAAGCAATGTAGTATGTGTTGAGCATGAGAAGCCAGTTAATGTCGAGTGTCAACATTATGAGAAAAATCAAGAATTTGATAAATTTGAACCAACAAGTTTGATTTCTTGGATTGTGTTAATCATGTGGAAGATAAGATTGATGAGTTGGTGGCACAGAATTCAAGATGAACCATTTTGAGGTAATTTCAAAGAGAATTGAAGGAGAAGTTTTTAGAAGGGAATGAAATGAAATGAGGGGTAAATTTATTGAATCCTACCTATCTAACCTAACCCTAAAATGGATGATGGAGGATGAAAGACAAAATATTTTAATTTTTTAGTTATAGATATGGCTAGTCAAAAGTAAGGGCTGTCATGTGCAAGAACCTAAAGAAGACAAAGATTCTAGGGTATTGCTTCATATAGTGACCTAAGAGGAGAGACTACATTGGCAACCAAAGAAAGAAAGCTTAAGGGTATGGATTCTTGAAGGGTGAACAAGCCATCAAAGCTGAAGAGTGTGAAAGCTAAGCAAAATGGAGGACTAAAATAGATATTTGTTATTGCAAATAGATTTGTAAGTTGTTATTAGATCAAGCCTTATTGTTACCTTCTAATCATTATATCAATCTAGAATAAATCCTTTAGACTAAGGTTGACCTAACAGTCATTTAAAAATCCTTTAACCAAGTGACATTCCAAATGAATGATCTAAAGTCCTCTATCAAGGCTCACTCCTAGTAGGGTGATTGAAATCATTTAACTAGGTCACATCTGACAATGTACATTGTAACCTTTAATAGGGTTGGCCTTTTACAAGGCATTACTTTAGAAGAGTCAGAATGAGTAGCATGTTTCTGGTGGTTTTTTTCAAATTGGGTTTCAACATTAAATCATTGTGTCAAATGTGTTATTGAATCTATTATGTTTCATGTTTATATTTTTGCAAATTTATGTGACAGTAACCTACAAGTTTGAGTGATTGCATAATCTAATGGATGTATGCATGATGAAATTGTTTTATGGATATGGGTTTACTAAGGTGTGAAAATTTTATTTATACATATGGACCTTGGATAATTAATTCACCCCCACTCTTAGTTATTCTAAAGAATTCCACAATTGGTATTAGAGCCATCTACTTAAGAGGACTAGTTTGAAGGTACTAGAAGCACAAAGATCAAGATGTTGAAAGAGAAGTACCCAAGATTAATAGAGATAACATAGTCTAATGAAGCTACACGTAGGAGGTCTTGGAGATCATGCACAATCTACCATTACTATTGAATATACTAGTCCTGTTGGAGCCCTAACTATTGAAGATCTAAAAAAGAAGAAAGAACACAACTAAGCAATGTTGGAGATTTCCTTTGTCCGAAGATATGCTGAGTTTGATGATATCAAAAGTCTTTACATTGCAAAAAAAATGTGGGATGCTCTACACACTATCTATGGAGGTGACAAGAATATTCTAAGAGCCAAAGCTGAGAGTCTTAGAGGTAAGTTTGATGATATGAGAATGAAAGAAGGTGAAAATATTGCTCGATATTGCTTGAAGATAAAAGATGTTGTTAATGCAATAAGAGGAGCTACTAGTAAAATAGATGATGATACAATATTAAGAAAAAGTCTTGAGAACATTGCTTCCTATATATGCTATTACAATTTCTGTAATACAAGAACTAAGATGTATACTAGGGAATACTCTAAGTTTTGAAGGTCTGGTAGGTAGGCTCACTTCTTTTGACCTATCTAACTTTGATAATTATAAACCTTAAAAATTTGGAATCTTCTTTCAAAGTTAAGTTGTCATTAAAAGAAACTGATGAGAAGAAGAAAAAAGAAAAATATGTGTCCAATGACAATGATACAAATGAGGAACATGTAGATCAAATTGAAGCACTATTAGCAAGGAGATTTCATAGAGGTAAAGTTTAGTTTAAAGGTAAGTTATCTATCATGTGTTTCAATTAAAATGAGGCTGGTCATATTGCTGCTAGATGTACAGAGAAAAATAATTACAAAGGTCGTGACAAGTACAAAAGTAAAAGAGATGAAGAAAAAAAAGACTCCAAAGACAAAGGCAAGAAGTCTTGCTACATTATTGAAGAGGGAAAAAAAATGGATCTAAAGATCATGATGATGAAGTGGTGTATGTTGTAATGAAGGATGAATCTAACAAGGATGAGGCAACTACACTAGTTTCTTGTGTGAACAAGAATGATAGATGGATCATTGAAAGTGGGTGTTCACATCACATAATTGGACATAAAAGTAAGTTCATTACCTTGAATTATTATGGTAGAAATAGTGTAAGGTCTGGTAATGATGCACCATGTATAATAGATGGAAAAGGTTCAATCAAGCTCATAGAAACTATTTTATATGAGAATTCTTGTTATGTTAAAGGACTTAACTATAACCTGGTGAGTGTATCACAACTAAATAATTTGGGATGTAAGGTTGAGTGTGAGAACAAAATTTCTAAGATATATGATATTAATGGAAAATTGATTAAGGTGATCAAACTAGAGGTAATCTATTCTACCTTGATATATAGGATGCTACTTGTTTAGTTGTAGAATTTAATGATGTGTGACTATGGAACAAGAGGTTATGTCATGTTAATTTTGATAACCTAGTTAGTATTGGTAACATCAAAAGAGTCAAAGGTTTGCCTAAGTTGAAAAAGCCTGACAATATAATTTGTAAACAATGTCAGTTAGGTAAAATGACAAAGTCAAGTTTTAAGATTAAAACTCATACCTATAAAGAAATATTAGAGATTGTTCATACTAACTTGTGTGGACCAATTGAAGTGCAAAGCTCACAAATAATACAAGTACATTATGTTTCTTGTTGATGATTATTATAGAATGATGAAAATTATGTTTTTGAAATAAAAATCTGATGCTTTCCAAATGTTTAAGTGGTACTTAGCAAGAGTTGAGAAAGAAACAAGTAAAAGTCTGAAATGTCTGATATATTTTGAGATATGAGAGAGAAGGAGAATTTACATTAACTGAGTTTGATATGTTTTGTAATGACAAAGGAATCAAAAGACAAACATTTTCTCTTAGAGCCCTCCACAAAATGAATTGCTGAAAGGAGGAACATGTTTGTAATGGGCTATTCTAGGACACTCATGATGGAGAAGAATGTTGCTTTGAAATACTAGAGAGAAGTTGTAAATACAACTATTTATACCTTGAACCATGTACAAGCCAAGAAAGGTACACATTCAACACCTTTTGAACTATGGTATGGATACTCACCCAATGTAAAATATTTTAAGGTATTTGGAAGCAATTGTTACATTCTCAAAGATTTTAGGAATGGTAAACTAGATGCAAAAAGTGAAGGTATATTTCTTGGTTATTCCACAAGAAGTAAACCTTATAAGTGTTTAAATACTAATAGTAACAAAGTTGTGAAAAGTGAAAATGTGAAATTTGATGGATATACATAAGTATATGAGGCTAAACCTATGAAAGAACTAGAAGAATAAAAATCATTTGTGTACTTATATGAAGGTATGCCTATTGAAGAAGATGTTGTAAATCAAGTTGAAAACCAACATCAAGTTTCAGTGACTGCTAAGTCACATACAATGAATGTTGAGTTGCATTCAGGAACTGAACTATATTTAGGTGCCAAGTTACATAATGAAGGTAAGACACATTCTAATTTTGAGATTAGTGTACATGGAAGAGATGCTGAATTACATGACAGAGAGGTACATAATGATACAAAAAATGATAGACCTAATGTAGAAGCCATACATAAACCAAGGTTGTCTAAGTATGTCAAGAGATATCAACTTGATACACAAATCATTGGAGATAAATATTCTAGATCAATGACAAGGAACAAGTTGATAAATGATATATGTTTGTTAAGCATGAAAGAACCTAAAATAGTGAAAGATGCCTTAGAAGATGTGGATTGGAATAAATCCACGAAAGAAGAGATTGAAAAAGTTGAGAAATTTAATACATGGACTCTAGTTCCTAGACCATAAGACAAAAATGTGATTGGTACAAAGTAAGTATACAAAAATAAGTTAGATGAAAATGGTGAAGTCACAAGGAACAAGGCAATATGAGTTTGTAAAGTACATGCACAAGAAGAAGGGATAGATTATGGAGACATATTCACTCCTGTTGTAAGACTAGAAGGAATAAGAACTTTGCTTGCTTACTCTGCATACAAAGGTTTCAAAGTTTATCAAATGGATATTGAGTCTACATTTCTGAATGGTATATTGGAGGAAGAGTTTTATATAGAATAGCTAGAAGGATTTATTGATGCTAACAAACACAAAGCTTTATATGGTTTGAAGCAAGCACCAAGAGCATGGTCTGAGAGACTTCATAATTATCTTGTGAAGATTTTCTTTGAGAGGATTGATGATAATAATAATCTATACTTGAAGATAGAGAAAGGAAAATGTATTGGAAGATACTAAAAACTTTTGAATTGGAAGATTCCAAGCTAGTAAGTACACCTATGGTGACATGATATAAATTTTCAAAGAATGATGATTCAATTGAGGTGAATCAAACATTATGAAAGTCTATGATTGGTAAATCACAATATGTAGTACATAAAAAACTTGATATTGCATTATTTATAGGGATAGTTGTAAGATTCTTTGCTAATCCCAGGGAGAATCACTTGATAGTAGTAAAGAGAATAATGAGATATCTAAAAGGAACATAGGAGTATGGTCTATACTACAAGAAAACTAAAAAATTTGAATTGAGAACCTATACTGATGTTGATTGGGCTAGAAATATTGATGACAAAAAGAGCACCAGTGGAGGAGAATTTTTCTTAGGCAAAAGGATGGTTACATGGAATAGCAAGAAACAAAAATATATTTCTCAATCTACTGTTAAAGCTGAATATGTTGCTGCTATAATAAATTGCACAAACATTGTATGGATCAAACATCTACTCAAAGGTATGAAAGAGGAAATCACTGAACCTGTGATAATTTATTGTGATAATACAAGTGCTATAAATATATCAAAGAATCCTATGATGCATACAAAGACTAAGCACATTGAAATCAAGTATTATTACTTAAGAGAATTAGTTCAAGATAAAGAGGTGGAGATGGAATATGTCAACACAGAGAACAAATTGTTGATATCTTCACAAAAGCATTACTTGAAGATTCTCATGAGTATCTAAGAGGTAAACTAGGTTCAATACCCCTAACAAAGGCTATCTAAGATGAATGAGGTGTTTCCTACATCAAACAAGTTGATTGACATATGCTATACATTGATGTAGTGGATCTTACTTAAAGAGTTTCCTAAAGTAATCAAAGAACTAGAACTTCAAAATAGTCATAAACAAGGCAATTGAGGGAGAAATTGAAAAATATTCATATCTACATATGAAGATGAAATATTTTTCGTATTTTTGTCAAAGAGGGAGAATTAGATTGGTTGTCAAGAAAAATGTACTAAGTTCATAAAATCACAAAGGGAGAAATCCAGATATTAAAAGATAAATAATTATGGAGTATCTATTCAGAAGGAGAAATTGTACAATACCTCATAAGAGGAGATAATGTTGAGGAAGATATAAGAAGAGATGAAGAGGGAGTCATAAGGATGAGTGAATTGTTTGTTGATTAGAATAGAATTTTGTAACCTATTTAGAAGATGTAAGTTGTTGATAGAGGGAGAGATTTCAATACAAAGAATCATTTTCTTTTTGGTATTTTGTTGGTCATATTGATTAAGTTTGGTTAGTTTGGTTTGCCATTAATGTTAAAGAGGAATATTGTTGAAAACAAATTGATATAAGTATGATAAATGTGTTTCAATCATTGTTTTGTCACTGATTTCAAACCTTCTATTTGATAGTAAGACAATTGCTTATATTATTTTACTACTATCATTTATTTGATTGATGAAGAGGACTTGATCAAATGAGGTAACAATAGAACCTAGAGGAAAACTTGAGTTATTATATGAAAAAGAGTACAAGACTTAGTTAAGATAGTGATATTATAGTGCATTGATAATCTACTTAAGGTTGCAAAGGTTGGATACATTGATTAAGTTTAGAAGAACAAGTTAAATAGAGTTTGTCTGCAAAGCTTGATTGAGTGGAAAGTAGGTGCCAAGAAAAACTAGTACAAGCCAAGTAGAAAATTAGTTGGAGCCAAGAATAGTCAATTTCAATGTAAGCTAAGTGAAACAATGTAAGTCAAGTAAAGTTTAGTTGATGTTGAGCACTAGTAAACTTTAGTTTATGTTGAGTGATTTGACATTGGATGTCAAGCAATGTGGTATGTAACAAGCATCAAAAGCTAGTTAATGCCAAGTGTCAACATTATGAGAAAGTTTGAGGTCTCGCCCCAACCCTTTGTAGCCTTAGTTGTTACTTTATCATTTTGAGACTCACGACTCAAGATGTCAAGACATTATCTAATACTTGAACATATTATATTATTTCATGCTGTGTGATGTTACTTTCAGATATATTTGATGTTTTTCATTTAATGTTTCATGTATATGTATGTTAATGAAATTAGTAAATGTAGGATTGATACTTTGATTTAAGAGATTTTAAATGGTTAAGAATTAAGTAGGATGAAAGAAACCCTTATTGATGTATGTTTCTATTCATGTGAATTTTTGTTACGTATACATATATGTACATGTTTTTTTTATGGGACTACTGATGTGTGCAATGAGTGTGTAGATACTTTAGTCAAGAAACCCGATGGAGGAACATAACTGATCCCTATGTGCTAATTCTGGAAACCTTTTTGTTCGCAATTCAAGTATTGTTTTGTGAGATGTGTGTATGTATGTTTTTGTGATCAGTGAATGTTAATGGCGTAACTATGTTCTATTAGTGTTCCTTGACACTCGTGAATTGTTTATGTTCTTTAGTGTGATTATTAGGGTTAGCTATGTAACCTTTGGACCTAAGTTGGTTTAAGTTAGTGTCAGTTGCTAATTTGGTTCTTAATCAAGATTAGTCATCTTTAATCCAGTTTAATGCTTAATCTGCATTGTTAGAGTTGTTAGATGGTCCTATTTAATTCTTAGCTTTTGTTTGGCTCTAAACCTATTCCTAAGGTTTTAAAACATGAAATTTTTATACCCAAGGGGTATGGGTATGGGTTAGGAGTCTTTTCCAACCCCCAAGCCCCTTTTATTGACTTTTGAGGTCACTTAAAAAGTCTCTTTTTGCCTTTGTGCGAAAATTGACTATGGCTACCATGAGTTTCATCACCTCACCTCCACTTAGTGTCTAACCATAGTGTGGGTTGAGTTAGGAGCTTCTAGATTTGTAGGAGGGTGGGTGAAGTTATGGATCCCTTTGGTGGTTGAGTTGGGGGCTTATTTGAGAGGCCTTTCTTGGACTAGAGGAGGTTGTTACCCAATCTCTACATTTAGAGAGGAGTCTTTGAAGATTGAAGCAAGGAAGGGGAAAGCTCTACTCAAACTTGTTCATTTCCATTACTTATTTGTGAAGGTAGGAATTTTCATCTCCCTTGTACAGATTTTCATGTTTGTTTCATGTTTTTGCTACCTTTTTGTTGTTTGAATGTTTGTATGTTTGTGGGTATGTTGGGAAGATTTGAAAATCAAGTTATTTTGAATGATTTCCTTTCATGTTTATGTTTGAATTTTGAGATTTTCTTGCATGGGTGTTTTGGCATTACTCACCCTTGGAAAGGGGAGAAGTGGCCAATTTTGGGAAAGGGCATTTTAGTTGGACTCCAACAGTGTAGAGCCTCTTCTCAGGACAAGAAGAGGGAGAGAGGGTAGGATGTTATGGGCCCCTACGTATTAGCACAAACCACGTATGAGTTTTGGCATGTAAGAATGGAAGAACGAAAGTTCTTGATTTATAGCCTCGATTGGGCACCTGGTTTGGTGTTGTGTCTGACATCTCCTGTTGGAAAAATCCACCTTTCCCTAGTTTTGATTCATTGTGAATCCTATTGTGAAAACCTTGTATGAATATGCATGTTTAAATTGTTTCTTGGTCATGCTGGTTGTCACCTGATCTGATTCTGTTCCCTCCATGGTTCTTGGAAATGTGTTGCAAAAATTGATATGGAACCCTTGATGAGGGTCATGAAGGGAATTTAATTTAAGTTTTGTAATTCAGGATTGAAATCCTATGTAATTTTTATCTCAAAACCTTGTTGTAATGGCAACGACACCGAGTTTTCTTCCTGGTTCTTTCCTGGTTGAGCCTTTGAATCAGGTTTGCCAATAAAATTAGTGTTTTAGAATAATTGGTTATCATGTGATTTAATCATGATTTAAATTTAGATGGATGCACATCAAAAATAGGATGGAATTGATGTTGGTCTATTTAAGCAAAATTTTCAAGTTCCTTATATGTTCAAAAAGAAAATTATGTTAAGGAAAGAAAATAATGACTAAGGTTGTTATGTTCCAATTCAAGTTGTATAGGAGATCAAATAAATATGATGTTAATGTGACACAAAACTATTGTATCAATGTTTTAAATATATTCAAAAATATATACTTTGCCTTGTAATTCTATACTTAGAAAATATTTCAAAAAAAGAAAAAAATGTTCCAAGAGAGTAAAAACTCTCTGCCTTTTGTATGGGAGGAGCAAATTAATTGGTTTTGGGCAACAGAGAATCTTTTAGAGATTCCTTTTATATTTTGTTTGAGAAATATAAATATAATTTAATAAATTTATAAATAGGTGTAAAACTCCAAAATAGACTTTTAACATTTAAAAAAAAAAAATCTAACATTCTAAATATCCTATTCTTACCAAATAAACTTTTTAACTTATTGCTTACCCCATGGTCTCTATCTACCCTTACCAAACTAACTTTTTGGCTTTTATTTCCCCCCTTGCATGTCATTTTTTGGAGGATTCATGAGAAAAAGTTACTTTTTGAAAAGTAATTGGTGATGGGAGGGTGACATCACCTGTCCCCCATCCCATCACCCCATTCCTTCCTTCCCTCTTTAAGCGCTCACCCCTTTCCTTGTAAAGGCTTGGGACTTGGGCATGAAAATTTTTATTTGAAACCTATGTGCCTTTTTCCTTGGGGGACAAAACTGATGCAGGCCAGCTGTGTGAGATAGTGCACAGGCCTAGGGTGGCATGGGGAAGAGAGGGGGTGTAGGGGATGTAGGGTGGAGAAGTAGGAGATGTAGGGAGTGTAGGGGCTAGGTGTTGTAGGGGTTAGTTTAGGTTAGTTTAGGTGTTAGTTAGTAATGATAGTTAGTTTTGATTAATTAGTTTATTAATTAATTTAATTTGTAAGTTGTTCTAGATATAGCATGTTAGTATTTAGATTAGTTTAAAATTATGTTTTTTTTTTGTTTTTAGTTAGTTTAGAAATAAATTTATTGAATTAGTTGATTTATTTTTGCTTAGTAGTTAGTTTAAGTTATTTTTTAGGTTAGATATAAATTATGATATTGTGTAAAGTCATGTGTTTAAACTTTATTATATATATATTTCTTTTTAGTAGTATTAATTTAATAACATGTTTATTTAGTTAGTTTTAAGTTAAATTAGTTAGTTGATAGTTTATTGAATTTATGTCTAGTTTAAGATTCACATTAATAAAATTTAAACTTAAACATTGGTATTAGTGTTTGTTTTAATTAATATAAATTGTTTAGTTCATCCTACATTAAATAAAGTATGAAAAGGTTAGTTAAACTTTATTATTAATGCTTAGATTGTAAGAGAAAGTTAGAGATTAGTTCTATTTTAGTAGAATCTCTTTTATCAATTTATTTTGTTTTTTTGATAATGTTAGTTTTGTATGGTTAAGATCATAACTTATTGATATAAATCTTATAACAAATTTTTCAAAATCTTAACAATGTAATCATCCTCAAGAGTTTATAAACTTAAGATGTAATGTAGAGAAATTGTACTTAAACTGTTATCACAATCATTTCAAACTTAGAGAACTTAAATTAATAATTGTAATTTAAAAAAAATTTGTGTGTTTTTGCCCTCGTAGTTTGGGCATGACAGAAAGATCAAGAATTTGATAAATATGAGCTGACAAGTTTGATTTCTTGGGTTGTGTGAACCATCTCGAAGATAAAATTGATGTAATGGTGGCACAAAATTTAGGATGAACTATTTTGAGGTAATTTCAAAGAGAATTGAAGGAGAAGTTTCTAGAAGGGAATGAAATGAAATGAGGGTAGATTCATTGAATCCTACCTAATCGAACCTAATGCTAAAATGGATGATGGAGGATGAATGACAAAATATCTTAATTCTCTATTTATAGAGATGGCTAGTCAAAAGAAAGGGTTGTAATGTGTGAAATCCTAAAGAAGACAAGGAGTCTAGAGTATTGCTTCATTCGATGACCTAAGAGAAGAGACTACATTGGAAAGAAAAGCAAGAAGGCTTAAGGGTATAGATGCTTGAAGGGGGAACAAGTTATCAAAGTTGAAGAGTGTGAAAGCCAACTAGAATGGAGGACTAAAACAAAGATTTGTAGTCTACAAATGGAGTTGTAAGTTCTTATCAGATCAAGTCTTACTATTACCTTCTAATCATTGTATCAGTCTAGGATAAATCCTTTAGATTAAGGTTGACCTAATTGTCATTTTTAAATCCTTTAACCAGGTGACATTCCAAGTGAATGATCTAAAGTCCTCTAACAAGGCTCAATCCTAATAGGTTGATTGAATTTTTTTAACCAAGTCACATTTAACAGTGTGCATTGTAACCTTTAATAGGGTTGGCCTTTCATAGGGCATCATTTCAGAAGAGTGAGATTGAGTAGCAGGCAACTAGTGTTTTTTCCCAAATTGAGTTTCCACATTAAATTATTATGTCAAATGTGTTATTAAATATGTTATTTTCATGTTTATATTTTTCAAATTGATTTGACAATAACCTACAAGTTTGAGTGATTGCATGATCTTATGGATGCATGCATGATGAAATTGTTTTATGGATATATGTTTACTAAGCTGTGAAAATTTTTATTTGTACATTTGGACCTTGGATAAATAATTCACCCCTCCAGTTATTATAATAAATTCCAACACATATACATATACATGTAGGTATACAAACACACGTAAATACATTTATATGTGTGTGTGTGTGTGTGTGTGTGTGTGTGTGTGTGTGTGTGTGTGTGTGTGTGTGTGTGTGTGTGTGTGTGTGATGTATTTATATATGTGTGTGTATATGTATGTGTATATGTAAATGTAAATGTATATGTATAGGTATATGTATACACGCATATAAAATGCATCTAAATATTAAAAAAAATTAACATAATAAAATCTATAGGCTCAGATGAACAAAAGAAAGAAATACCCAAGAATGCCCGAATAACAATAAAAAAAGACACATAGAATGACATACCAAAATACTCACACACCAATTGTGACAACAACAAGGCTAACAACTAGACCTATGAAGGATAATAGGGGACCTATGGAAAGAAGAAATACAAACACAAAGACCCCACCAAACCAAATCATTGAAGAGACTACAAGAGGAATAAAGGGAAAATACTAAAAGGGGGGATGAAATAAAAATAAAACAAATGAGAGGACCGAGAGAAAAATAATAGGATTTAGGGATATAGGAAAGACCCATAGAAAAAAGAAAGGAACATGGATGGAATCCATATAGAAGATCCAAGAGAAGAGAGAAAAATGAGGGGACGGAAAAGAGAGGGGAGGGGTCAAGGAAAGGGCTGTCTATCAAGATTCTTAAGCACAAACAATGAAGGTTTCCATGAGGTTCTTAAGCTCTACCCTTCATCACAATTAATATTTGAGGGGTGGTTGTTAATTTTGATGGCTTCTTTCAGCTTTCTAGAAAATCAATTATCTTTTTTTGAAAGAACTTCAGCTCTTGCAAGGAAAACATGAACTATCAACAAGAAAATTAGTGATATCCTTGTTAGAACCATGAAGCTTCTTCAAGTAAGGAATCATCTCACCTCTCTTAAGCTTCTTCCAAACATTATTTTCTTTCCTCCATACATAGAAACCCATCTCTTCATGGTTGAGATTGCCACCCATTTTAGTAGAGTTATTTTTTCTTCTAGAGGACTTCTTAAAAGTAAGAGAGATTGATATAGTTTTAAGCACCCATGAAGCATGAGAGAGAAATGATACAATGATAAAAATGTAAGACACAATACAAATGGTAGTACCATGATTATTACCAAGAAAACTAAGTGTCTTGTCCGTCATTTCTCATTATTAACCCCACTATAAGGTCAGTCTTTTCATAGTTAATGAGGTTGAGTATTTCCTCATTCATATTGTTAAGTCTTCTCAATTTAATGATTTGATCACATTTCATTCCTAAGTTAGCAAAAATATCAACCATCTTATTATTTTCCCAATAGCCATGTGAAATATAAACTTTCTAAAAATTTGAGTTGTTAGCTTAATTTTTTCATTGACATGGAAAATTAAAAGGGAGGCTCCATCTTCACCTTTTATATTTATAATAATATTGTTCAAATTTCCTTCTAGCTACACCACCTAGAGGCATTGCCACAATATCTAGAGGTACTACACAACATTGATGCAATCACTCACTTCATTCTTGATAATATCACCATAACCAACTTTGACTAGATTACCTTTTTCTACTTCATAAAGTTAACCTTAAACCAATCCTATTGGATAACTAAGAGTGGGGAAGGGGTGGATGAACCAATTATCTCAAGTACCTTAAAATAAATTCACCTTATATAACCTTTTTGCAATTAACTTGGTAAAACATTCAACCAACCAACAACATTTTATAACTTTGAGCATATGGAAACTTGAAATAACTTTAAAAAAAATAAAATCACAAAATTAAAACTAGTATTATATATGAAAACCTAATTTGGGTAATAACCACCATGGGAAATGTCACCCACAAAGAAATCCACTCTTCCAAAATGAGCTTGGCTAAGAGGCAACCCTATTAAAGGTTACAAACACATTTTCTAAATGTGACATTTTTAGGGGATTTTCAAAATATATCAACTAGATCTCTCACTCCTCAATGAGTTTCCTTATTAAAAGACTTGGTACATTCAATAAAATGAAACCTTATAAAGGATTTAAAAATAGGATTGTTAAAATTACTTAGTTAAGATATTTTTTGCTACAATGGTTAAGGAGAAACATCAAAATGATTTGTAGAAATAGAAACTACCTTTTTCTATTTAGATCTCCTTTATGCTCAATATTATTTTTCATACTCTTCTTTACTTGGCTGATCAGCACACACTTCATTCAACACAATTTCCTTCACTTGATTCACACTTTCCTCTTCTTGGTATACTCTTCTATTCTTTTTCTTCTATCAACAACCATCAAACACTTCTAGATTCTTTTCCATCCTTTATATATGCATTGTTTTTCCTCCTAATCACATTCATTAGGTTTTCCTTGATTTCTTCCCATTTTTTCCATCACATCTTAGCCTATATACAATGCACTTGGTGCTAAAAAAACATTGTATGCATCATTCTAGCTATAATCAACCTTGGAACTTGGAATTGTCTTGGATTATAGACCTTTCCTTGAATCTTTTCAATCTGATCTTACCTAACCAATTTCATCCATAGATGTCATTATTAAAATTCTTATCTTCCTTATAATAATCTAGATAATTCTAGATTCTCACTTGATGTCATCCCATAATTTATTTAATCAACTTTTCTTCTTTTCTGACTTGTGTTCTTTCCTTAGCAAATAAAATCATCTTCTCAATTAACACTGTTCACTTAGTTAACACTATCGTCCTTGCTAATACTTACTCAATCGGTAAAACTTATAAACTTTGTTCTCAAAATTATGCTTGATATGCCTCCATCGATTAATATCTCTTCTTACCAACCACCATTTCCTATTCGGTAGCACACTCTTATTCCTTATCTTTTCACTTTACAACATCAATCCTTTCTTAACAACCAATATATATAACTTGTACATCATTCTAACTATTGATAAAATCATTTAAAATAATCAGACCAATATTACCTTTTCAAATATTGATTCATCAATTGCCCATTTAAGATCCCACACTTAACATTACTTCATCTTTTTATCTCTAACTTTACCAACATTTTCTTTTCTCAACACCAAATCCTTTAGATGATTTAAAAACTTACATAAATTAGTAGGTCAATAGTCTTGACATTAATGAAAAAATAAAAAATTATTCCAATTCTCCTACATTCCTTTCAATACTCAGTTAACTAATCTTTTCATTATTAACATTAGTTTTTTTATCAATATTAGTTGCAATAAAAAGTCCCATGGGGGAGAAGATCTCATAAAATTCTCCCTATTATTCTTCCTTTCTTTCTTCAAATTGGCAACACCCCAGTTCTTAAGAGTGACAATCTCTTCATTTAGAGGGTCTTAATGATACGTGTTGTGGCCTCACAATGCATGCCCCATTTTGAGTCACAAAATGGGGACCCCCTAGTTTTGAAATTCCCTATTGGATATCTAGTTTGAAGTCTTGGTCATTTTTTATCCTCCATTAGGTCTAGGTCAAAACCTAGTCTTTGATTGGGAAGGGTCGGGTAGTCAGACATGGGTAAAAAAGATTAAGTTTAAGACTTATGTGGGCTCAAAGTGCGCACTTGCACACTTATGCACATACATAGGTATACTAAGTGTGCACATGTGCACTTCACCTCTACTCCAAGGGTGCACACATGTGTGCACCCTTGGAGGTGTGCACCTTCACAAGGTGCACACCTACAAATGTGCACACTCTATTCCCCCCTCACTTGCACAATGCCATAATGCAAAAATGTGTGGTTGCACACATGCAAACCATGCACACCTTGTCAAGGTGCATATGTACACTAGAGCCTAGATGTGCACTTTTCCACTCATAAGTGAAAATTAGCACATCAGTGCACCTTCCAAGGTGTGCTAGGTGCGCTAGTGTTTAAAACTAGCTTTTGGGGAAAAACCCATTGTCTTGTCTATTTTGACTAGTGTTGACCCAATTTTTTGTTAGTTTGAGTCTCGTGGAATCCTCTTTTGGGTTGTCCAACATATGATAACTAATGTTTAATTTTTTTTTCTTTGTGCAAATAAAAAGAAATCCTTAACTTGTCGGGGTCATAACTTTTAACCTAGAGCTTGGAATTCAAAACCATTTACACTATTGGAAAGAAGAACTAAAAATCTAATCTTAGTCTCTAAAATAGTGATCCTTTCGCTTCCAAATTTTAGGGACTGATGAAAGTTTCAACTTGAAATTTTGATTAGAAGACCTTCGAAAAGGCTAGTTAAAAATTCCTAGAAAAGCTTGTTATAAAAGATATGATTTTTTTTCAAAAATTTAATTGTTTTGGATAATCTGAATCACCTAGTGTCTGACTAGGAAGGATTAGGTAGTTGGAGAGAAGAAAAAATAAGGAATAGATTTCATAGTGCATGAAGATGTACATAACATGAAGGTGTGGTGCATAATGTGTAGGTGCACAAATTATCATAACATCTTCATGATCAACAATAATAGAGATCTCACCTAAGCTAGTAACCTTCACTTTCAAAGAGTCACATATCAATTTTGATTCATGACTTTACATAGAAAATTAAATATATGGAGGTTGGACACATGAACTAGAATAAGTTCCTCATCTTATGAAACTATTAATGATAAGATTCAACACATATACTTTGGGAGTTTAGATAGAACAAGTAGAAGGAGTTCAAGCCCATGATAGTGTTGGGCTATAAAGAGGGTATAAATAATAAAAAAGGAAAAAATAAGTACACAAGAGTTCTCCTAGATGTCATCTTAGAAAAACCTAGAAACCATTTTCAAAACTAAGAACTTTGATTTTTTGGTGTATATAGTACCTTGCACAAATTTCATCAAGGTACTAATTTAGCTCTTTCCATGCATTGATAACATATTCTAACAATAGTTTAAGTTGCACAAACTCTTAGAGAAGTTCAAGCTTCCATTTTTAGAACTTCTAGTGACTTAGATCCTCTTGCATCCTCCTTCTTATCTACTTCTTCCCTCTTCTTTTAAGACATGTAAAGGCTCATGCACCCATTAATTGATAAAACCAAGGGTAGAGTCCTACTTAGCACCATTTAGAGAGTTAGTTTGTATATAATTAGATTTTTATTATTATTTTAGAAGCTTATGTTTTCATTAAGATATCTCTCACTCTCAACACAAACTGACGAGATGATTTCTTATAAATTTAGGAATGTAACATGTATTCTAGGCCATTATTTTGATGCAATAATATATGCTATTGGTGCTCTCATTCCGAGTGTAGTTATTCTTGCTGAAGTGTGTTATTTTTTTGTGGATTCTTGTTCATGATAATAATGGAGCCAATGGTTTTATTGTGTTGACTTGATTGTGCAATCTTTTGGTTTACTTGTTTTCTACATGTTGTCAAATTTTGTTGATGTACCAAGTTAGAGAAGAGATCACATTATTGTTCCTACATAACTTCTTATCTCACATGTGTGAACTTTCCATGGCCTTGCAATTCAATGAGAAGTGAAACATCTTTTAGTTTTTACTACATTTTCATTGACGATTACATCAGTGGATTTGAGGAAGTGCTACTCCTATTTTCATTGGTTTTGTACTTTATATTTTTGAAAATTTAACTCGTAGATGTGGTGTTACTGTGGTTTATGTCTATTAGGAATTTCCCTTTTATGCTATTTGATTTCATCGCTCATCACTTTATCGTCATTATTTTCTTTGCTAACAATTGGTTAAATTAGGAATTCATAGAGTTGCATTGTTAGATTACATTCATTTAAAAAAAAAAAACCAAAAATATATCTCTTTTGTGGATAATTTTTGAAATAGAAATTCAATTGAACACCTGATCCAAAATTTGTCAGAACCAGCAAAGACCTCCCTGTGAAAAAACACATTATCTTCAATTAAGATTATTTTAGTAGGTCACAAGATCACCCGAAACCTTGGAGTTGATCCTAGATTAGCTTTTCAAGAAATGAATTTGAAAGGATTCATGCTATTAAGCATTGTGCAAAATAACAACTCAATATAAGTGGTGCTAGAAGGAGGGATGAAAACCATTTGGCTCAAAAACCCAAGTTGTTGTTTGAAAATTCTACAATTTTTAGAAAAAAAAGGAAAAAAGAAAAGAAAAGAAAAAAGTTCCAAGTTTGTGAATTGCTAGAATGTGTGCAAGGTGTGCTATTTTGAGAAATTGCACTTCTTCAGAGGTGTACTTTTCTAGAATAAACACAAGTTCCTAGAACTTAGACACTCTCACAAACATCATAGTGATAAAGAGATACCAAGAACTCCACTCATTCACATTATAAATTCCATCATCATCGTCCAATCTAAATTTTACTTCACACATTCCCATTATTATGCACCCATCATTTTTTTCTTTAATGCCCAAAGTTCACCTTTCAACCTAACTAGACCATTACATGACTTGCCCATAAATCTTGAAAAGTTTTGCCCATGGTTCATCTATGGAGAATCACGAACAATAGAAGATCATATTAAAGTTTTCAAGGAGATCTATAATTGAAACTAGATTCATTGTATGTCATGTTTTCCTTAGATTTTGGAGGAAATGGCATTGAATTAGCACCTTAATCTGCCACCACCATTCATAAGGGATTGGAACCCTTTTGAGAGAAAGTTTTTGGAACAATTCAAGATCTATATTGGTCAAGCTATCCTACATCATTAGTTCATCTCAATTAAGTGGGATCCCCATGAGACTATTTCACTATTTAATCATCACTTCTATAGGATGTATCGAAGAATGGAGTTTCCTTACATTATACCATAAGAGGCTATTAGCTAGATCTATTTGGGAAAAATGGATTCATTAACTTCTATTTTTCTAAGAAGGCTCCCACCTAGAGACAATGATAGAATTGATAAGGTTTTTAAAGAGGTCATTACATTCATGAAGCAAGTTACTATTGCTCCAATGGTGACAATTAAAAATTTAGGGTATGAGCCCCAAAAGATTACATTCTTTGAGAAAGATACAAACTTGAGAATAATATGGCTAGTGAGGTTGAGGCCATGAAGAAGATGATGTCTATAATATCCAATGAACTTGTCAAAATAAAGTTGAATTCCTCAAGAAACCAAGGAAATCATTCAAGACAACTTGTTGCTGAGAACAATTATAATCAAAATTAGAGTAGAAATTTTGGCCTTTACAATAATATCAACAATGAGAATAATGGTATTATAGGTATGATTCCAAGTGAAAATGGATATGGGCACAATGATTTTTTGGATCAACCTCCCCAAATCATGGAGGAAAAACCTTTGTAGGTTAGTGTAATGGTCTTTGAATCATGTGATAAATCTATAGGAGGACAAAATGATGAAGATGATCAAGAGGATTTTGAGTTCCCATTCAAGGAAGAGGAAGAGAATGGAAACTCAAGGGTACATGTTTGTTGTAGCAATAATATGAACACACAAAGTTTGAAAATAAAAGAAGAATCTTTAATGGACAATGTCTCTCTATGGTTGCATCCTACTCCTCCAAACATGTAGGTCTATAATAATCCAATTAATTATGATGTTCCAACCAAAATTACCTTGAGAACTTAGAAGGATTTATGTGTAAATGATGAGGTTTTGAAAGGTTTTATGGATAACATAACAAGAAATTTTAAGTATCTTGGAGAAGGTCAGAATCTAAACATCCTTTTGCTTTCTAACTATTATGGACTCAATCAAAGGATTTATTCAAAGTTGGAATGTGCTAGCTGTGAAGATGTAGTATCTAATGTGTTAGCATAGATAGATCAACCTATTGAAAGTGTTGGAAACCATGAAAGTGTTCCAAGTTTTAATGTTGCAATAAGTGTGCATATGCCAAGAAATTTTTAGGACACAAGTTTTTATGAAGTGCCAAAACTCCATGGAGTTGCAAAAGTTCTCAAATTTGAAAAAAATGATGGAAATGTAGAAGATGTCAAGGTTGGTGAGATATTTGAATTGGGAAGTTATCAAGAAAAAGATACCAATGCTTTCTACGGTGATATTGATTCCCCATTTAATAATGATAAGATACCTCCCTCAAAATAGGATATGACATTAGAAGAGATGAATAGAGTACTTAAGTTGGTCTCGAGCTTGACTATGGAAATGTCTATTTATGGATATTCTACACATATATCAAACCATGAAATAACTGATTCATGTAGAATCCATCCATTTGGGTTTCATTCAGGGGTAGGTTGTCTTGATTTCTTGTTAGATTGGGAGATCACAATGAGGGTAAGTATTATTTAGACATGCTTCTTTCGAATATGAGGCAGAAAACACCTTGATTAATGACATTAATGAATCCTATAATTTGAAAGGAACGCTTATGATTAATTTTTATAGTCCCAAGGAGCCTAAAGGTGACAATTCATGGTTTAATGCTAATGATGGTGCTAATAAGGACCATAAAAGCAATGTTCTATCATTTTGATCTTTGTCTAATAGCTATATTACATCATCAATGCTAGTATCTCCATGTCCATGGGGAGTTGTGTACCATGAGATAAGACACCAAAAGGAGAAATTACAATGTGTGAGTGTACCCCTATGTTGGGGGACTCACTAGATTAGGTGATATCTTCCCATCATCCCTCTTAGTTTGATGATTTTCAATTTGAATATGATCCTAAAGATAAGAGAACTTGTTTGTGGATTACTCATGGTCATGAAGAGTTACCACAACTTCTAATTTTGTGTGATTTGTGCCCAAATTTTGAACAAAGATTGTCCAAATTTTATTTTTTTGAGTGCAAAGACAAGTCAATTTTTTTTAGGAATATATGTGGTGGTTCATTACTATTGAACATAATGAGAAATATAATGATAACCATCCCACATTCTTATTATTCAAGGTTTTCTATATATAATTTTTTTTTTAGTCTTTAGAGTTAGGTGTTAGTTTTCTTTGAGTCAAGTCTTTTTGTTTGGGTTTCATTTCTTTTTGCTTCTTTTTCTTTTTTAGTCATGTTAGTCCTAAGATTAGGTGCAATCATGACTCATTCTTGATGCATTTCATAAACCACTCCTTGTTGTTTCAACTTTTAGGGAGAGGTATTTCTTTGCTGAAGAATTTAGATGATCTTGTTTCTTGTACTAACTGAAAATAGGCATTACTTGTTGTTGTAGAGGACTTCTAGTCTTAAAATCAAAATCACAAATTGATAGCTATCAGTACATTACATACTTAAAATTTTGATTATCTAGGTGTTTTTCAAATCTAGGTTGGAAGTAGTAAGGGATAGTTCAAATTTATCGATTCAAACAAAAGGTATTTTCAAGGAATTGCTAAGGTCACTATTTGGCATGAGAGTTTCCAAAAGTTCCTAAAAGAGGAATGCAAAGGTTATCAAACTAAGGAAATAATCTGAGAAATGACACCAATGACTTGGCCACACAGTCTAAGTGTGATCAAGGTACATAATGAAAGAAAAGAAAAGAAATGATAATGTTAAGAATGAAATATTCCAAAAGATATGAGAAAGATAATCGACAATAGGGATATGCCCTCCAAAATGGCTATCCAGTACTTATACAAATTGCATCATAGAAGAATCAAATGGAAACATGCAAGCTCTATGAAGCAAGATTCAAAAGATTACTTAAGTCCTCAAATGAAAAATATGACAACTTGTTTAGGGCCCTTTGAATCGATTCTCTCATCTAGTTAGATAGTGATTGATACACATGATCTATAAGGATTCTTGATAAATAGACCAATGGAGTGGAGGATTGTTTCCGAGTTGTTATAGACTCATGATAGATTGCATCATGAAAATTCAAAGGAAATGAATACATTGTGCACACATTGAGCTTGAAGATTTGAGATTTAGAAGTTTTCACTATAAAGGGAATTGAAAGCTATTTGAAGTGTTTGAAATTTATTTTTCATTTGAAACATGTTAGAAGAATGATTATTTATGAAGAAATGCCTTTGTCATTTCTTCCCTTTTTTTGGGGCTATTTGTTGAGGCCTTACAATGCACATCCCATTTTAAGCCACAAAATGGGGACCTCCTAGTTTAAAAATTCCCTATGAGGCATCTAGTCTAAAGCCTTGGTCATTTTGGACCCTCCCCTGGATCTAGGTAAAACCTTGGTCTCTGATTAGGAAGGGTCAAGTAGTCAGAGATGTGAAAAATATTAAGACTTAGATGGGCTTAAACTACACACATGCACACTTGCACACATACACAAGTGTGCTAAGTGCACACATGCACACTTCACTTCCATTCTAGGGATGGACACATGTACACATGTGCATCCTTAGAGGTGGGCACCTTCATAAGGTGCGCAACTACAGAGATGTGCACTTCGGTCCCCCCTCACTTACATAATGCCACAATGCACAATTGCACACATGCACACCATGCACACCTTGTCAAGGTGTACATGTGTACTAGTGTATAGTTATGAACTTTTCCACTCACAAGTTAAAATTAGCCCATTAGCACACCTTCCAAGGTATGTTAGTGCCCAAAATTGGCTTTTGGGGAAAAAATCCATTGTCTTGTCTATTTTAACTAGTGTTGACCCAATTTTTTCTCAGTTTGAGTCTTGTGGAGTGCTCCTTTGGGTTGTTCAACATAAGATAACTAATTTTTTCTTCTTTATGTACATAAAAAGGCATGCTTAACTTGTTGAGGTCATAAAAATTGACCTAGAGCTCAGAATTTAAAATCATTTACATTGTTGGAAAGAAGAACTAAAAATCTAATTTTAGTACCTAAAATAGAGAGCCTTTAGCTTCCCAATTTTAGGGACTAACAAAATTTTCAACTTGAAATTTTGAGCAAAAGACCTCCGAAAAGGCCAGTTAAAAATGCCTAGAAAAGCTTGTTGATCATTTTAGATAATCAGGATCACATGGTCTCTGATTGGGAAGGATTGAGTAGTTGAAGAGAAGAAAAAATTAAGGAATAAACTTCAGAGTGCACAAAGATGTGCATAACATGAAGGTGTGGTGCATAATGCACAAGTGCATAGATTATCATAGCATCTTCATGATCAACTGCAATAGAGATCTCACCTAAGCTAGTGACCTTCACCTTCAAAGGAGTCACACATATGTTTTGATTCATGAATTTATACTGAAGATCAAAGATATAGAGGTTGGAAACATGAAACAAAACAAGTTCCGCATTTTATGAAACTATTAATGATAAGATTCAACACATATACTTTGGGAGTTCAGATAGAAGAAGCATGAGTTCAAGTTTATGACAATGTTGGGCTATAAAGAGGGTATAAATAATCAAAAAGGGCCAAATAAGTACACAAGAGTGTTGCTCCCATACCTCATCTGAAAAAATCTAGAAACTATTTTCAAAACTAAGAACTTCAATTTTTTGGTGAATTAAGCACCTTTCACAAATTTCACCAAGTGTGCAAGGTGCACTAGGTGCGTTGAAAATTTTGAAGAAGTGATAATGCACTAATAGTTAACTTCTAGTTGCTAATTTAGAGCTTTCCATGTATCAAAAGTGTATTTTGATAGCAGTTTAACTCTTACAAACTCTTAGTGAAGGTTAAGCTTCTGTTTTTAGAAATTCTAGTGACTCTCAGATCCTCTTACAACTTCCTTCTTCTTATCTACTTTTTCATTCTTTGTTTTAATACATGTAAAGGCTCACACTTGCATTAATTAATAAAAACAAGGGTGGAGTCCTACTTAGCACCATTTAGAGAGTTAGTTTGTATATAATTATATTTGTTTTATTAGTTTAGAAGCATATGTTTTCATTAAGAGAACTCTCACTCAACACAAATTGAGGAGATCATTTCTTATAAGCTTAGCAATATAACATGTATTCTAGGCCATTATTTTTATGCAATAATATATTCTATTGGTTCTCTCATTCTGATTTTATTTATTCTTGCTAGAGTGTGATATATTTTGTGGATTCTTATTCATGATAATAATGGAGCCAATGATTTTGTTGTATTGACTGATTGTATGATCTTTTAGTTCTGGTGTTTTTCACATGTTGATGAATTATTCTAATTTAGCAAGTTGGAGAAGAGATCACCCTATTGTTTCTACATAGTTTCTTGTCTTGCATGAGCACACTTCTATGGCCTTGTGATTTGATGAGAAGTGAAATGTCTTTTAGTTTTTACTAAGTTTCCATTGACGATTGCATCAGTGGATTTGAGGAAGTGTTGCTCCTATTTTCATTGGTTTCCTACTTGATCTTTTTGATGATTTAACTTGCAAACATGTTGTTACCATGGTTTATGTCCATTAGGAATTTCCCTTTCATGTTATTTTCTTTCATCTCTCATTACCTTATCTTCATTGTTTTCTTTGGTAATAATTGGTTAAATTAGGAATTCATATAGTTTCACTGTTTGACTACATTCATTTTAAAAATAAAAAAATACCAAAAATATATATCTTCTGTGGGTACTTTTTGAAACAATAACCAGATTGAACACCTTATCCAAAATTTTTCATAACCAACAAAGGCCTCCTTATGAACAAACACATTTATCTTCAACTGTGTAGATTTTAGTAGGTCACACGATCACCCAAAATATTGGAATTAATCCTAGATTATCTTTTCAAGAAAGGAATTTGAAAGGATTCCTATCATTAAGCATTGTGCAAAATAATAACTCAACAAAAGTAGTGCTAGAAGGAGGGCTAAAAAATATTCAGCTTAAAAACCCAAGTTTCTATTTGAAAATTCTATAGTTTTCAAGAAAAGAAGAAAATAAAAGAAAAGAAAAAAGTTTCAAGTTTGTGAACTGTCATAAGGTGCATAAGTGTACTATTTTGAGAAAGTGTGCTTCTTGAGAGTTGCACTTTTCTAAAATAATTAGAAGTTCTTAGAACTTAGACACTTTCACAAGCATCGCATTAATAAAGGGATACCAAGAACTCTACCCATGAACATTAAAAATTACATCATCATCATCCACTCTACATTCTACTTCACACATTCCCATCATTATGCACCCACCATGTCATTCTTCAATGCCCAAAGTTCACCTTTGAACCTAATTGGAACATTACATGACTTGTTTAAAAATCTAGAATTTTTTTTCTCATGGTTTATCTATGGAGAATCACCAATGAGGGAAGATCACATTAAAATTATCATGAAGATATGTAATCGAAACTAGATTCAAAATACAGATGTGCTATGCCACCTTTTTCCTCACACTTTGGGGGAAATGACATTCAATTGGTACCTCAATCTACCACCAACATCAATAAGGGATTGGAACACTTTTGAGAGTAGGTTTCTGGAACAATTCAAGATCTATATTGATCCATCTATCCTACATAGTTAGCTCATCTCAATTAAGAGGGATCCCCATGAGACTATTTCATAATTTAATCATCGCTTCTATAGGATGCATCAAAGAATGGAGTTTCCTTATATTATACCACAAGAGGCCATCATCTAGATCTATTTGGGAATAATGGAGTCATTAACTTCTATATTTCTAATAAGGCTCCCACCTAGAGGCATTGATATCATTGATAAGGTTTTCAAAGAGGGTGTTACATTAATGAAGTAGGTTACTACTACTCCAATGCTAACAATTATATATTTATGGTATGAGGTTGTTACATTCATGAAGCAGGTTACTAGCACACCTTGGGAGATGTGCTAATGCACTAATTTTCACTTGTGAGTGGAAAAGTGCACAACTATGCACTAGCACACATGCACACCTTCACAAGGTGTGCATGGTGCACATGTGTGTAGCTGCACACTTTCCCATTGTGTCATTGTGCAAGAAAGGGGGGACCAGAGTGCACACCTCCATAGGTGTGTACATTGTAAAGGTGCACACCTTTGAGGGTGTGCACATGCACATGTGTGCATCCCCAGAATGGAGGTGAAGTGGTCATGTGAACACTTGGTACACTTTTTCATGTGTGCAAGTGCACACATGTGTACTTCATCCCCCTTTAGGGATGTGCACATGTGCACATACACATGTACACACCCTCATTGAAAAGGTCTACACTATGGTCTACCCGCACTTGCACAATGCCACAATGCACAAGTGTGTAGTTGTGCACATGCACATGTGTGTTAGTACATAGATGCACACTTTGCCACTCACAAGTGAAAATTAGTGCATTAGTTCACCTTCCAATGTGCACTAGGTGCGCTAGTGTGGAAAACTAGCTTTTGGGGTGAAAAATCCATAGTCTTGTAGTGTTGACCCAATTTTTTATCAACTTTAGTCTTGTGGAGTCCTCTTTTGGGTTTTTCAACATAAGATAACTAATGTTTTCTTCTTTGTGTAGATAAAAAAGCATCCTTAACTTGTCTGGGTCATAACTTTTGACCTAGAGCTTGAAATTCAAAACTGTTTACACTGTTGGAAAGAAGAGCTAAAAATCTAATTTTAATCCCTAAAAAAGGAAGACTTGGACTTCCTAATATCAAGGATTGATAAAATTTTCAACTTGAAATTTTTAGTAGAAGACCACTGAAAAGGCTAGTTAAAAATGCCTACAGAATATTATTTAAAAACATATGAAAAAGTTTCAAACATTTGATTGTTTTGGATAATCTAGATCACCTAGCCTCCAAGTAGGAAGGATTGGGTAGTCAGAGAGGAAAAAATCAAGGAATAGATTTCACTATGCACGAAGATGTGCATAACACAAAGGTGTGGCACATCATATGCAAGTGTATAGATTATCATAAAATCTTCATGATCAACAACAGTAGAGATCTCACCTATGATAATAACCTTCACCTTCAAAGGAGACACACATAAATTTTAATTCATGAATTTACACTAAAAATCAAAGATACAAAGGTTGGACACATGAACGAGAACAAGTTCCTCATCTTATAAACTATTAATTATAAGATTCAACACATATACTTTGGAAGTTCAAATAGAAGTAGAAGTGTTTAATTCTATGACAATGTTGGGCAATAAAGAGGGTATAAATAATCAAGAAGGGAAAAATAAGTACACAAGAATGCTCCCAAACATTGTCTAAGAAGAACCCAAAAACTATTTTCAAAACTGAGAACAGTGATTTTGTTGGTGAATTGAGCACCTTGCAAAACTTTCATCAAGGTGTGCAAGGTGCGCTATTCCAGAGGTAGGTGAACAATTTTAAAGAAGTGATAGTGCACCAATAGTTAATTGCTAGTTGCAAATTTAGAGCTTTCCATGCACTAGAAATACATTTTGATGGTAGTTTAACTCCTACAAACTCTTAGTGAAGGTTGAGCTTCCATTTTTAGAACTTTAAGAGACTCTTAGATCCTCTTGTAGCTTCCTTCTTCTTACCTACTTCTTCTTTCTTTGTTTTAAGACATGTAAAGTCTCACACACCCATTAATTGATGAGAACAAGGGTGGAGTCCTACTTAGCACAATTTAGAGAGTCAATTTATATGTAATTAGATTTTTTTTATTAGTTTAAAAGAACATTTTTTTATTAGTTTACAAGCATATGTTTTCATTAAGAGATCTCTCACTCTCAACACAAATTAAGGAGACAATTTCTTATAAATTTAAGAAAGTAACATGTAGTCCAGGCTATTATTTTGATGCAATAATAAATGCTATTATTTCTCTCATTCTAAGAGTAGTTATTCTTGCCAGAGTGTGTTATTTTTTGTGGGTTCTTGTTCATGATAATAATGGAGCCAATGGTTTTGTTGTGCTAACATGAATGTGTGATATTTTAGTTCTAGTGTTCTCCACATGTTGATAAATTCCACTAACATGCTAAGTTAGAGAAGAAATCACCTTATTATTCTTACATACCTTCTTGTCTCGCATGAGCACACTTTCTATGGCCTTGCAATTCAATGAGAAGTGAAACATCTTTCAATTTTTGTTAAGTTTCTATCAATGATTGCATCAGTGGATTTTAGGAAGTGTTGCTCCTATTTTTATTGGTTTCCTATCTGATCATTTCGATAATTTAACTCGTAGAAGTGTTGTTACTATGGCTTATATTCATTAGAAATTTCCCTTTGATGCTATTTGCTTTCACATCTCATTACCTTATCTTCATTACTTTCTTTGCTAATACTTAGTTAAATTGGAAATTCATATTAGTTAAATTGGGAATTCATATTAGTTGAATTAGGAATTCATATAGTTGTATTGTTATATTGCATTCATTTAAAAAATAGAAAATACCAAAAATATATCTCTTTTGTGGATAATTTTTAAAACAACAAGTAGATTGAACACCTTATCAAAAGTTGGTCAGAACCAACAAAGACCTACCTATAAATAAACACATTTATCTTCAACTAAGAAAATTTTAGTGGGTTTTAAGATCATCCAAAACCTTGGAATTGATCCTATATTATCTTTTGAAGAGAGGAATTCGAAAGGATTCCTGCCATTAAACATCATGCAAAATGACAATGCAATAATAAGAAGAATAAAGTTGAAAGTTTTTCATTAACATTTCTAAACATCCTCTCTCAAGTAATCTTAGGAAGGGTACTCCAGTCTCTAAATTCTTGATTGTTCTATTTCTTCCATATGTTCCAAATCAAGTTGGGATTCTCTAGATTCCACAAAGAGATTACACCTTTATGAGTGACTAGACAATTTCATTGATTAAAGAATTCCTAAACCAAATATGGGAAGACCCAACTATTATTTCAATGCTAGAGGAGAGAAGCCCAAAATTCTAAGGTGTAATGGCAATAAAGGAGAAGATGAACAATAGATTCTACCTCATTATAATAGTGATACCATCAACTAGGAAGAATAAATCCTTTCTTGCATAAATCATCATAGTCAATACCTTATTTTGAAAGAACAACTAGTAAAAGATATTTATTTTAGGAATTAGAGAGTTAATCCAAGCCTTAGACCAAAATGAACTCTCAAAGTCTTTAAAATTCATAGATAAATATAGAGGAAACAAAGAACCTTCCATCAAAATTATGATTGCTGGACACATTATCATTAAGACTCATCTAGTAAAATAGGAATTTGGATTTAAGTTAATAGGAGGAAGAGAAGGACTCACATCCTTAAGTATAATTCTTTCATTGTTTCTCTAGTAGTTTCTATCTTCAATCCCTAGTAAATTCTTGCATTTTTCTACATGTTAGAAGAAGATAAGATCTTCAAAAATAGGATTATCTATAATCCAATTGCTATCCCTAAACTTGACCCTCCTTCCATTACCAAGATTCCATCTTTTTCCTTGCTCAACATGTTCTTATCTTTATGGATATTATTCTAGATCTGGTGACCATTAATCCAAACATCTGAATAGAGGTAATCCTCAAGGTTAGGCGATACAAAAACATACTTTTTCTTAATTAGAGAGTTCCATTCTTTTTCCTCTTCAAATATTCTCTAAATTTGTTTAGAGAGAAGAAATTTGTTAACCATTTTGATAGTGTTGATACCAATACATCCCTTCTTAATTGGTTTGTAGACATTTTCCTAAGACACTAACAAAAATGAACCTTCTCCTTTGTGTCCATCTGAAGGAACTTCCCCTAGACTTTTTTAGTTATATTAGCATATTTAGCAAGAATAGAGAAAAGGCTTAATGCATACACATGCATATTTTGGTGAGTAGACTTCAAAAGTTGGATTTTCCTAGCTTGACTTAAAATGGCTCCATTCTAACCAAACAAATTGTTATTAAATTTGTCAATAATGGAATTCCCAAAATAATTAAAAGGCTTGATTGCTAATGGGAGACCAAGATAGGAAAAAGGGAAAAAAAAAATCAATCTTACAATCAAGGATTTTAGATTTTTTAATTTACTTTTGTCTCTCTTCTAGATTATTGATAAAGAAAATGGAACTTTTGGTCCAATTGATAAGTTGGCCCATAGAACTAGTATAGGAAGAAAGAAAAATTTTCTTTTTTTTTTTCCTATTTGACAAAATCCATTCACATCCCAACAGTGTCATCAAAAAATTATTTGCAGGAATAAGGAGATAATTTTGAAAAAGGTTGGAGACCCTAAATATATCCATCCTAGACAAATATTCCAATACATCTACCAAAAGATTCCACCATGATAGAAAATAAGATAGGAAAAATGGTGTCACCTTTTTTGACACTACATGAAGCTTTGAAGAAATTAGAAGACATGCCATTTACTAACACAATAGTAGAAAAAGTAGAAAATAATAATTTAATGAATTTTTGACTAAAACCAAAAACCTTTAAAACTGTTAAAAATTCTTTAGAATAACTTGGGGTGGTGGGGGGTGCTGAATCAGTTATTCAAGGTCCAAATGTAGCAATAAAACTTTTTACTTCAATTTAGTGAACTCATTAACGATTCATACATCCAAGCCAATTATTCAAACTTGCAAGTTACTGATAAATCAACATGCAACAATAAAACATGAAAGATCAACACACATAACATAGTGATTTAATGTGGAAACCCAATTTGAAAAAAAAACCAGTAGCAAACTACTTCTTTCTCACTCTATTGAAGTGATACCCTATGAAAGGATAACTCTGTTAAATGTTACAACACACACTATTTAGTGTGACCTGGTAAAGGGAATTCAATCACCCTATTAGAAGTGAGCCTAGTTAAAGGACTTCAAGTCATTCACTTTGAATGCCACCCTATTAAAGGATTTTCTAATGATTGTTAAGTCAACCTTAGTCCAAAGGATTTTACCCTAATTGATACAATTTCTTGAGAGTAACAATAAGGGCTTTTGATCTAATAAAACTTACAACATATCTTACACATTTCAAATCTCAATTTTGCTTGGCTTTTAGTCTCTATAGCTTTGACAACTTGTTCACTCTTCAAGATTTTGTCTCCTTAAGCCGTCTTTCTTGTTGTGTTGATGTAGTCACTCCTGTGGTCACTTGATGAAGTAGAGTCTCTATTCTCTATTCTTCCATGGTCTTTATAGACCTTCTCAATGTCTTCTCTTTGACACCACACACTCCAACTCCTTGCTTCATGACTAGAGATTCCTTAATTAGGAAATTTAGAATACTTTTCCTGCTCTATTTTCACTCATCCAAATTATGGTTTGGATGGATTAGGTAGGATATAATGTATCTACCCCTTATCTTTTTTTCTTCTAGAATTTTCTCCTAGAATCCATTTGAAATCACCTAAAAATGGTTAACCTCAAATTTTGTACCACTAACTCATCATCCTTATCTTCCACTTGGTTAACAAAATTTGAGATAACAATCTTATCGGCTCAGATTTGGCAAAATTTTGACTTTTCAAATAATGTAGCAGCTAAGTACTATTATGCTTCTGATGCTTGACACATACTGTGTTGCTCGACACCTATTGTGTTTTCACTCGGTATCAACTATAATTTAGCGATGCTCAACACCAATTACATTTTTCTCAGCACTAACTATGTTATATGACACACACTAGAATTTTCTTTTACTTGGCACCTACTAATATTTTTCTCAGCATGAACTAACTTTTCTTGGCACCCACTATTAGCTTTGGTCAAGCTTTACAAACAGTCTTAGTATTACCTATTCTTCTAAAGTTTCTAAGTGTAGCCAACCTTTGTGTCTTCAAGTATATTATTAATACATTATTTCACCAATGTCTTAACTAATCCTTATACTTCATTACATAATCATAACTCAACGTTTCCTCTAGGTATTGTTATTCTGTCTTATTGATTAAATACTCTTCATTAATTGACTAAGTGATAGTACTTGGATCTTATAAGAAATTATTTTTCCAAAAAATAGCAGGTTTGCCATCAATGAAAAATAATGATTGAAACATTCTTATTCAAGAATCTCCATTTTACAACAATGATCTTTTCAATTAGATTTCAACAATCTCCCTCTTTAGCATTGATGGTAAATCCAACTGATCAACCAAGTCATCTAAATGGTAAACATATTGTTTGACCACACTAACTAGGTTAAAATAGTAAGACAATAACAAAAATAAGTCTTATATTCAAAATTGTTCCTTCTATCAATAGTTTCCAACTTGTTATGACTCCCTCTAAATTTTTTTTCTTATATCTCCTTTGCTGATACACTATCTCTTTTCTCCCTCTTTGATTTGGTATCTTGTGCTACTCCCTCTTAGCTGTAGCTTCTCCTTCTCTTTCTTTTCTACTATTTCTCCCTCTCTTCTCTTTTTCTTTTGATCTTCAAATTTAATTAGTCCTTAGATTTGATTAGTTTCTACTATTTCTCCCTCTTTGACAACAATGCCAAAGACATAACACTTTAACATCTTAACATGTAGATATATAATTTGTAGTAGCTTTAATTTCTCCCTCTATCACCTTGCTTGTGACTGATTTTGATTTTGAGCATTTTGATTACTTTAGGCAAAACCTAAAGCAACAAGCTCTGCATCAATTTATGTCATTCAACAATCAACCTATTTGATGCAGGGTAGTCCTGTTGTTACTTAAACAACCTTAGATAGGGGTATCACCCCTAACTTAACTCTAAGATATTCATATGCATCTGTAAGTAATGGCATTGTGAAGATGTCAGCAATTTGTTCCTTTGAATTGACATATTCCATCTTCACCTCTTTGTGTTCCATTAGCTCTCTTGCATAATGATACTTAATTGCAATGTACTTTGTTTTGGCATGCATCACTGTATTCTTTGATATATTGGTGGCTTTGGTATTATCAAAATAAAGTATCACGAGTTTTGTTATCTCTTCCTTCATACCTTTTAGTAGAGGCTTAATCCATAAATTATTAGTACAATTTATGGCAGCTGCAACATATTCAACTTCAACTATGGATTGTGAAGTGCAACTTTTCTTTTTACTAGTCCAAGTAACTAGTCTTCGTCCTAAAAAGAGTGCTCCTCCACTGATTCTTTCCTTGTCATCTATATTTCCTCCCCAATCAGCATCATTGTAGGCTCTTAATTCAAACTTTTCATTCTTCTTATAGTATAGGCCAAAGTCTTCTATTCCTTTTAAGTATCTCATTATTCTTTTCACTACCATTAGATGATTTTTTCTTGGGTTTGCAAAAAATCTTGCAAATATTCCAATAGACAATGCAATATTAGGTCTTCAATGTAAAAAATATTTTAACTTACCGATCATTGACCTATATAGTGTTAGATTCACTTTGGCTAGATCTTCATTCTTTGATAACTATGTCCTATTATCATGGGTGTACTCACTAGTTTTGAATCTTCTAGTCCAAATGTTTTTAGTATCTCCTTGATATACTTTCACTAGGTAAAAAATATACCATACTTCAATTGATAAACTTGTAGGCCAACAAAGAATTTGATTTCACCAAACATTGACATCTCAAACTCATGCTTCATTTGATTAGCAAAATCCTTGTATAGAGCATCTTTTCCTCCAAATATTATGTCATCAACAAAGATTTCAGATGACAATATATCTTTACCTTTTTCTATCTTGATGTAGAGATTGTTGTTATCATAAATTCTCTCAAATCCAATCCTCACAAGATACTTGTGAAACCTTTCATATCATGCTCTTGGTGCTTGTTTCAAGACATAAATTGTTTTATGTAGTTTACATACCATATCCTTGTTGTCATCCAAAAATCCTTCTAGCTATTCTATGTAGACTTCTTCTTCTAATATACCATTCAGAATTGTAGATTTAACATCCATCTGGTAGACTTTGAATCCTTTGTAGGCAATATATGAAAGTAAAGTTCATACTCCTTCCATCTTTGCAATAGGGAAAAATGTTTTGCCATAGTCTATTCCTTCTTCTTGGGCATATCCTTCACAAACTAGTCTAGCATTATTTTTTGTGATCTCACCATTTCCATCTAGCTTGTCCCTAAACACCCACTTGGTACCAATCACATTCTTGTCATCTAGTCTTGGAACTAAGCTCCAAGTTTTGTTCTTCTCTATTTTCTCAATCTTTTCTTCCATAGCTTTGCACCAATCATCATCTTCTAGTGCATCTCTCAATGTCTTTGGTTTTATCTAGCTTAGCAAGCATGATTCATTCCTTAGTCTATTCCTTGTCATTGGTCTAACATCCTTATTTCCAATGATTTGTTTAGTAGGGTGGTGTCTTGTGACACACTTGGGTAGTCTTGGTTCAGTCCTTGTTTCTACATTTGGTCTTTTAGCTTTAGAGTCACTATGCATATTTCTTTTAGGTAACTTAGCATCTCTATCATGTGCACTATCTTTAGAATCAAAATGTGCATTTTCTTCATGCTACAACTTGGCATCTAAATGCAACTTGACTCCTGAATTTTGTTCAACATTCACTAGCTATGACTTGACAATTATTGAAACTTGTTGGTGGATCTCCACTTGATTGGTTAGCTTTTTCTTCAATAGGCATTCCCTTATAGAAGTATACAAGTGATTTGTATTCTTTTGGTCTTTTGATGGGTTCATCATCATGAACTTTTTTGTATTCATCAAAATTTACATTGGCACTTTCCACAATTTTGTTAGTGTTAGTATTTAGGCACTTATATGCTTTAAATTCTTGTAGAGTAGCCAAGGAATATACCTCCATCACTTTTTGCATTAAATTTATCATTTCTAGTATCCTTAAGAATATAGAATTTTCTACCAAATACTTTGAAATGTTTCACATTGGGTGAGTGACCATACCATAATTCAAAAGGTATTGCATTTGAACCTTTCTTGTTTTGTACTTATTTTAGGGTATAGATAGCTATACTTATAGCTTCTCTCCAGTACTTTTGAGAAACATTCTTGGTGTAAAAGTCTATCTTTCAATTCCTTTGTCATTATAGAACATCTCAAACTCTCTTGATGTGAACTCTCCTCCTCTGTTTGATGTTAAAAAATTTAGACTCTTTCCTATTTCTTTTTCAACCCTTGCTAGAAACCACTTAAGCATTTGAAAGGAATCAAAATTTTGTTTTAAAAGCATGACTATCATCATCCTAGAGTAATCATCTACAAACAACATTATATACTTGTCTCCTTTGTAGCTTTTTACTTCTATAGGTCCATACAAGTCAATATGAACAATCTCTAACACTTCTTTAGAGGTATAGGTTTTACTTTTGAAACTTGAATTAGTCCTTTTGCCTAGCTGACATTATTTTTTATTAGAAAAATAGGTTTTACAGGGACCTTGAAACCCAAGAGTTAAAACATAAAAAAGGCTGATAATAAGCGTTAAAAGCTTAGCCAAAAAAGAACAAGTCTAAAGGTTGATAATAAGCACTAGGCCTAGTCAAACAACAAAGGCCATTGGAAAGGCCACACTATTTTTTGAAAAATGAAATAGGCAAAAGATAGACAAAAAATGAACAACTAGAGACAAAAGGACAGAAAAGAGATAATCCTCGTTCTTTCTTTCTAGCTCCTACATTACCTGGGTAGCCTTGTAGGCCATCTGGTTCTCCTCAACCTCCTACTGATGAGTCCTATGTACATCCAAGTCTAGACAAGTGTAAGTGATACCATGGTAGTTTCATCATTAGATCTGGCTTTTCCCCTATCTTTTCCTTCCTCATCCCCTAGCATTCCTCTATCTTTAAGAAAACCAATTAAAGAAAGGATATTGTATTTATCGAGTTGAGTAGTGAGATCATCCGGCTCGATAGGTTGTGGTTGTAATTTTCTAGGTTGAGAATCCTCCTTTCCACTAGGCTAATTCTATCATCTTGGTCTATCCCTTTCTCAAGACTAGTCAGATTCCTAGATCCTTCCATTTGACCCATATTCTCCTTTAACTCCTCCAGCTCATGAAAAAGCCACTTGATTAACTTGAAATTGTCAATCATGTTGCTGTGGGCATTGTTCAAAAGGTTCATCCCAATTTCCCTGGCATTATCAAAGATAGCCACAATCATAGGGTTAATTAGCTCTTCAATCCATGGGTCCTCTTGGTTCTCCACCAGAATCTGAGGATTCATCACTTCTTTAAAAATACCCATTTTCATTGTCCTCACATTAAAATTCCTCCAGTTTTTCATCCTGTCTTTGGCTAGCATTCCCCATCTCCAATACTATCCTTTTTCTACTCATTTGGATGGGCTTGAGGATGGACAAGGGAGAGAGGTAGTGAAAACATATCTAGTTCCCACTGTGTCCTCTCATCCTCCAATCCCACTTGCTTGCATTTATTCCCACCTTGGTCTTCCTTTTTTTCCTCCCACTTCTCCTTATCCTCATCTTTAGTCTCCATGTCATCCTCTTCATCACTGTAGTCCTTCTCCTCATTCCCAAGAATCTTTTGACCATGGCCCCTAAGGCTTTTTCTACTAGGGGTAATGGGAGAGGGCGACTTCTTATCATGTGGCCTAGCTAACATTGTTTACATATTACATTGTTAGGATTTATCAATTTAGGCAAACCTCTCACTTTCTTCATATTGTTGATACTAATCAAGTTATCAAAGTTGACATAACATAGCCTTTTATGCCATAGCCACACATCATCAAATTTTACAATAAGACAAGTAACATCCTTTATGTCTAGGTAAAACAAATTGCTTCTAATTTGGTCTCCTTTTCTTATCAGATTTCCATGGGTGTCATATATCTTGGTAGTTTTATTTTCAAACTCTACTTTGCAACCTACATTTCTTAGCTATGACACACTCACCAAATTGTAATTGATTCCTTCAACATAATATGCATTATCACATGAGATCTTTTCTGTAAGCTTAATGGAACCTTTGTCTTTTATTAGACATGGAGCATCATTACCAAATCTAACACTATTTCCATCATACTAGGTTAAGGTGATAAACTTACTTTTGTCTCCTATCATGTGATGTGAGAATCCACTATCACTGATCCATTTGTCATTCTTGTTCACATGGGTTACAAGTGCAGTTGCCTCATCTTCATCAGACTCATCCTTCATTGCAACATAGACTGCCTCATCATCATTTTCATCTAAATCATCTTCTTTTGCAATGTAGAACTTTTTGCCTTTGTCTTTGTACTCTTTGTTGCCTTTGGGCATAAAATTACCTATATAAAAAGGCTTAGGGTTAGGGATTATTTCATTCTAGTGATGTAAAATTGGTTCTTGTAGCAGTATTGAGTTGTAAGGGATTATAGATTGTAATCAAGCTGTAATCACTAGATCATAATAATATTGGACTTTCTATTTGGTGGATGTAGCCTAGGGACTGGGTGAACCATGTTAAATCTTGGTGTCTTGTGTTCTTTTCTATGTGATCTATTATTTTTTGATATTGGTTATATTTGCATGTAATTGTTATTTCTATTTGTGGTTTAATCCTAACAAGTGGTATCAGAGCGAGGTTATTTTTTTAAAAAGAAAATTCTAGTTATCCTCTACAGAAAAGTCTCACAGTTGAGTGGGAGTCTCATAGTTGAGTGGGAGTGATGGTAGATGAGGGTAAGGGTTGATAGGTTTAATGGGGAAAATTTCCAGTTATGGAAGATGCAAATGGAAGACTATCTTTATCAGAAAGATTTATGAAAGTCATTAGAAGGAAAAGTCAAGAATTAGGGATCTATTTCAAATGATGAATGCAATATTTTGGATAGAAAGGCACTTGGAAGCATTCAATTATGCTTGGAACCATCAGTGGCATTTAATATTACAAAAGAAAAGACAACAAAAGAATTGATGTAAACTCTAACAAAACTATATGAAAAGCCCTCCACTTCAAACAAGGTATTTCTCATGAAGTGTTTATTTAATATGAAAATGGTAGAAGGTGGATTTCTTGTAGATCATTTAAATTAGTTAATACCATTACTAGTCAGTTATCTTTTGTGCATATCAATTTTGATGAAAAAATTAGGGATCTCTTGATTTTGTGTTCTTTGCCTAAAAGCTGGAATGGCTTGGTAATGACTGTGAGTAATTTTTCTCCTAGATCTAGTACCCTAAAATATGATGATGTGATCGGTGTTGTTTTGAGTGAGAAAACTTGTAGGAAAATCTCAGGTGGATCTACATCAGGAAGTGATTTGAATGAACAAAGTAGGGGCAGAACAAATGAGAGAGGAAGTAACTCTAGAAATCATGAGAAATCAAGAGGAAAGTCAAAGGGGAGGAGGTCTCAATCGAGAGGACTAAATGATTGTTGGTATTGTGGGAAACTAGGGCATAAAAAGAAAGATTGTTGGAATCGAAAGAAAAATGAAGAAGATAAACCAAATGGAGACAAGGAGGTAAATGTGGTAAGTGACAAATCCGAAGAGGATGCTTTGCTTCTATCTTTAGAAAATGTTGATGATTCATGGGTTTTAGATTCTGGTGCTTCATTTCATGCTACACCTCATAGAAGTTATTTCATTGATTATGTCCAAGGGGATTTTGGACTTGTTTATTTAGGGGATAATGAACCATTTCAAATTGTTGGAAAGGGAAAAATAAAGATTAATTTGCAGAATGGGAATCATTGGCTACTACATGAGGTAAGATATGTTCTAAGGCTGAGTAGGAATTTAATTTTAGCAGGGCAACTTGGTGATGAGGGTTGTGTAGTTACTTTTAATGATAAAAATTGAAAGGTTTCAAAAGGTCCCCTTGTAGTAGTAAAAGGTGTGAAAGTAGGCATCTTATATCTTTGTACAACTCATATTGTCCCTTCTACTTTAATTGTTTTAGAGAAAAAAGAATATTTAGGAACAATTGTTGCAGTTGCTGTAGATTCTAATATAGCATTGTGGCACAATAGACTTGGGCACATGAGTTAGAAAGGTATGAAATTACTTCACTCAAAGAAATCTTTACCAGGTTTTAAATGTATTAATATGGATTTATGTGAAATTTGTGTGTATGGAAAACAAAAGAGAGTGAGTTTTGTGAAGAATGGGAAAGAAAACAAAAAGGAGAAATTAGAGCTTGTGCATACTAATGTATGGGGACCAGCTTAGGTATCTTCCCATAGAGGCTTTCATTATTATGTTACATTTAGTGATGATGCAACAAGAAAGGTATGGGTTTATTTCCTTGGACAAAAATTTGATGTATTTCAAACTTTTAAAAATGGAAATGCTTGGTTGAAAATAAGACTGGTAAGAAATTAAAATGTCTCAGATTTGATAATGGTGGTGAGTATTGTAGTCACAAATTTGAAGATTATTACTCCACTAATTGTATTCATAGACATAAAATTGTTCCAAGGACTCCATAGAAAAATGGAGTGGTTGAATGCATGAACATGACTATAATGGAGTGTGAAAGGAGCATGAGGTTTATTATTACTCCATAGAGGCTTTCATTATTATGTTACATTTAGTGATGATGCAAAAAGAAAGGTATGGGTTTATTTCCTTAGACAAAAATTTGATGTATTTCAAACTTTTAAAAATGGAAATGCTTGGTTGAAAATGAGACTGGTAAGAAATTAAAATGTCTCAGATTTGATAATGGTGGTGAGTATTGCAGTCACAAATTTGAAGATTATTACTCCACTAATTGTATTCATAGACATAAAATTGTTCCAAGGACTCCATAGAAAAATGGAGTGGTTGAATGCATGAACATGACTATAATGGAGTGTGAAAGGAGCATGAGGTTGCATGCTAGGTTACCCTTACAAGTGGGCAGAGGCTATCAATACTATTGTATATTTGATTAATAGAGGTCCCTCTACTCATTTGGGTTGTGGTATTCCAGAGGAAGCATGGATTGGTAAGAAGGTGAGTTATTCTCTTCTCAAAACCTTCAATTGTGACGCATTTTCTCACATAGATTCTGAAAATAGAACCAAGCTAGAAGCTAAGTCAAAGAAATGTGTATTTGTTGAATACAATATTTATAAATTTGGTTATAGGCTTTGGAATTTTGGAAATTAGAAAATTGTAAGAAGCAGGGATGTCATATTCAATGAGAAAGTGTTGTAAAAAGATCTATTGTAGCAACATGAGAAGAAAGAAGATTATTATGTAGTGTTGGATGATACTCCACAAGATGATGTTCCAGCCATTCCTCATGATGTGCAACAACCCAACCAAAAATACCACACACACCAATGCATGTTACATGATCAACAAGGAAAATTAGACCTCCAGAAAGATTTTCTCCCTCTTTGTATTCTATTTTATTAATAGATGTTGGTGAACTTGAATGTTATGATGAAGATGTGTAGGTGGATACTAAGATTCAGTGGGAGTCTGCAATGAAAGACAAAATAGACTCTTTGCTAAAGAATAAGACATGGGATTTATGCATGTTGCTGGTAGGTAAAAAGGCTTTATAGAATAAGTGAGTTTATAGGTTGAAAGAAGAGGAAGGAGGTAAGAAAATATTTAAAGCTAGGTTAGTTGTAAAAGGATTTGCACAAAAAAAAGGAATCAATTTTGATGAGATATTTTCTCTTATTGTTAAAATGACTTCTATCCATACTATTTTTAGTATTGTGGCTACTGAAGATTTGCATTTAGAGAAACTTGATGTTAAACCAACCTTTCTTCATGGTGATTTGGATGAAGAGACATATATGGCTCAGCCATAGGGATTTGAGGTCAAAGGTAAGGAGAACTTACTGTGTAAATTGAAGAAAAGTTTATATGGCTTGAAATAAGAACCTCAGCAATAGTATCTAAAATTTGACCATTTTATTCATGAGCATGGGTACAATAGGTGTCATTCAGATCACTGTGTTTACTTTAAGAGGTTGGATGATGATAGCTACATTATTTTGTGTTTATATGTTGATGACATGCTTGTAGTTGGGTCTAACATGGATCATATTTAGGGGCTAAAATACCAGTCCGCACATGCATTTTCTATGAAGGATTTGGGGGCAGCAAAAAAAATCCTTGGTATGAAAATTTATAGAGATAGGAAGAATAGGACATTGATGCTATCTTAGGCTGGTTATGTTGAGAAGGTGTTGCAAAATTTCTCTATGGAGAATGCTAAAGCTGTTAGCACACCTTTACCTAGTCATTTGAAGTTGACTAAGGACATGTGTCCCAAGACACAAGAAGAGGAGGATAAGATGTCCAAGGTACCCTATGCTTTACCTATAGGAGGCTTGATGTCTACTATGGTATGTACTAGGCCAAATATTGTACATGTAGTGGGAGTCATTAGCAGGTATATGAGTCATCTAAGAATTGAGCATTCAAATGCAGTCAAATGGATTTTTAGATATTTGAGAGGAACATCTAATAATTATTTACACTTTGGGGGCTCTACTAATAATTTACAAGGCTATGTTGACTTAGATTTGGCCAGGGATATTGATACCAGGTGGAGCACTATTGGTGGGGTAGCCATTAGCTAGGTTTCTAGGTTACAAAAGGTTAATGCTTTATCCCCTATAGAGGTAGAGTATTTTGTTGCTATAGAGGTAGCCAAGGAGATGATATGGCTTTAGTTCTTCTTGTAAGAATTGGGACACCCTTAGAGGGATAATTATTTTTTTATAGATAGTTAGAGTGCCATTCATCTTACAAAAAATTATGCTCTGCATTCAAAGACCAAACACATACATTTGTGGTACCATTTCATTCTATCAGTTTTGGAGGATGGACAATTAAAGTTGGACAAGATACATATAGATGAAAATCCAGTAGATATGTTGACAAAGGTAGTCACAAGGGAGAAGTTGAATTCCTCTTTAGCTTCGGTTGGTCTTCTAGACTAAACAAGAATACCAGAACAACAGAGTCTAGGGGGTTTGGTCTAGTGGGAGCCTCTTGGCGTAGCATCGTAGCTACAAGATCAGTCTCCAAGTGGGAGATTGTTGTCTAGTGTGGAGCTTGATTAGTCCCCAAGAGAGAGATTGTGATGGGGACACAACCCAACAATAGAATAGACACAATAGAAAGGGGGAATTATATTAACTGAGAAAATATGCTAGTACAAATAGTGCAGAGAAAATAAACTTCAAAACATGCCCTACAGGCTTACAATAGCATAAATCTAGAGAATATTTCTCCTTTTAGCACCTCCTCTCAAGCTCCAATCCGAACTGCCTTTTACAATGCCTGAAATCTCCTTAAATAGACCCCGGAGTGTTAAGGACTAGGATTACATTCTAGAAAGTTCTAGTAAGCATCCACCGACAAAATGGAAGGTTCCAGAAGCTACGTTAGAAGTCGGTGCAAATCTAGAAGAATCCAGAAACGGTAGCCGAACTTCCGGGAGGCATAACTTTTGAACCGTAGCTCCGATTGACAAACCGTTTAATTTTTGGAAAGCTCTCAAAGTGCTCTATAGCCCTATGGACAAGCTTCGCTCATCCCCCATTTTTTGGCCCTTTTTGAGGTCATTTAATGCCCCAAACCTGACTTTGAAGCATTCTTAGGGGGTCTCCAAAACCTGAAAAACTGCAATAACTTTCAAACCGTGGGGCCTTTTGACCTGATTCTTTTTTTGGAATGCTCTAAATCTCAATTACATTCATCTGGCCAAGTTGCACCTTCTAGGTCACCAAAATGATGGTCAAATTGCATGCTCCTATTTTTTTGGGATTTTCAAATGCACTGATAGTTGAACTATGAGAGTTGGAACCTTTATTTGAGCCAAATGGGTATCCAAAAATGTAAAGACATAAAATAGAAACTAATTCTAAGTACATTTTTTTTTGGGTGACACAGGATTGCCCTTATACCTCTGGATGCTCCTGCATCAGACACCCAGGGTAGATTGAAAAATGACCCTGTCACTTTATGGATGGTAGAGGAAATCCCAAATGGGAAACCTCAGCTGCTGAAATCCAAGTTGAGTCTTCGATCGGTCGTCCTTTCCATTTGACCAAATACTCTTCATACTGCCTATTTTTGGTACTCCTACCCACACGATGATCTAGAATGTCTTCTATCTCCTCCTTCTTAAAAGCAGGAATTGGACATGGCTCTAAAACCAGCTCCTCATCAGTACCATCATCATGATACTCTGTCAAATCTGCAATGTTGAAAATGGGAGAAATGTGAATACCATCTGGCAGCTCAACCTCATATGCATTTCCTGAGTTATGTTTCTTCAAAATTTTGCAGGGGCCAAATTTCTTCATTTTCAGCTTGTTGTAAGTACCAACTTGAAATCTTTCTTTTCGTAAGTGCACCATGACAAGATCCCCTACTTGGAATTCCTTATGTCTTCTCCTTGCATCAGCCCTAGCTTTATACTCTTGATTCATCTTGATAATGTGTGCTTGAACCTCCTCATGTAGACGCTTGATGTGTTCAGCAAATTCCTCAGCTTCAGCACTTGTTCTCTCCCCTTGTTCTATCTTCCTCAATTCTGGTGCAGTCCTTGGGCTATTTCCATATACAATTTGAAATGGTGATTTTCCAGTACTCCTATTTACAGAGTTATTATAAGCAAACTCTGCCTGTGGTAGAATCAAATCCCATCCCTTGGGCTTATCTCCAACTAAACATCTCAGCAAATTGCCCAGACTTCTATTTACCACTTCTGTTTGGCCATCAGTCTGTGGGTGATGCGTGGAACTGAATTTCAAGTCTGTTCTCAACTTCTTCCACAATGTCCTCCAGAAATACCCCACAAATTTAGTATCTCGGTCAGAAACTATACTCCTTGGAAGACCATGTAGTCTCACCACCTCTTTGAAAAATAAGTCTACAATATGGACAGCATCATGAGTTTTTTGGCATGGAATGAAATGTGCCATTTTGGAGAGCCTATCAACCACCACGAATACTGAGTCATTACCCCTTTGTGTCCTTGGCAATCCAAGAACAAAATCCATACCTATGTCCTCCCATGGCCTTGATGGAACAGGCAATGGCTGATATAGGCCAGTATTTTGACTAAACCCCTTGGCAACTTGACAAACCTGGCAACTCTGTACAAACTTCTTCACATCCTGTGTAATTTGAGGCCAAAAATAATGTTCTCTAAGAATGGCAATGGTCTTATCCCGACCAAAATGTCCTGCCATCCCTCCACTGTGTTTCTCCTTAATCAAATTTTCCCTCATGGAACTCCTTGGAATGCACAATTGACTACCTTTGAACAACATGCCATCTTGAATCAAATAGTCTAACCACTTGGTTCTATCTACAGCCACAGGTTCTTTACAAGCTTTCCATGCTTCAGCAAAATCAGGATCCTCGGGGTACAAATTCTTGAGTTCATCAAACCCAACTACTTCAACCTGCATTGTTGTAAGCAACAGCTGTCTCCTACTTAATGCATCTGCAACCCTGTTAGATTTTCCACTTCTATGCTTTAACACAAATGTATAACTCTGCAATAATTCTACCCACTTCATATGCCTCTAATTCAATTTACCTTGGCTATTTAGGTACTGTAATGCCTGATGATCAGTATACAAAACAAATTCCTTTGGCAATAAATAATGCCTCCATTTCTTTAAGGCCTGAACTATCGCATAGAACTCTTGATCATAAACAGAATACTTCTTCTTTGCATCATTCAATTTTTCACTAAAATATGCAATAGGATTACCTTCTTGGCTTAGTACAGCCCCAATAGCGCTACCACTGGCATCACAATCCACCTGGAATACTTTTCTGAAATCTGGAAGTGCCAACACAGGTTGTTCAGTCTCCTTCTTCTTCAGCAATTCAAAACTTCTCACAGCTGCTGCAGTCCATTTGAACTCTTTTCTATCCCCTCTTATTGTATCAGTTAGAGGTGCACATATGCCACTAAAATTCTTAATAAACTTCCTGTAAAAACTAACCAGACCATGAAATGATCTTACCTCGGTAGCATACCTTGGAGTAGGCCATTCCAAGATGGCTTTTACCTTCTCTGGATCCATTTTGAGACCTTCAGGTGATATAACAAATCCCAAATAGACTAACTCCCTTTTTGCAAAGACACACTTCTTTAGATTAATTAATAGTTTCTCTTCCCTTAGCCTTTCAAGGACACTACGAATATGCAGTAAATGTTCTTCCAAAGTCTTGCTGAAAATTAAAATATCATCCAAATAGACAATAACAAATTTTCCCAAGAACTTCTTAAGTACCTCATTCATGAGCCGCATGAAGGTGCTTGGGGCGTTTGTCAATCCAAAGGGCATGACTAACCACTCATAAAGACCCTCCTTGGTCTTGAAGGCTATTTTCCACTCATCTCCTTCTCGAATTTGTATCTGATGATAGCCACTCTTCAGATCTATCTTTGTGAAGTACTGAGCTCCACTCAAGCAGTCCATAAGATCATCCATCCTTGGTAAAGGAAATTGGTACTTGATGGTTATCCTATTTATAGCTCGAGAATCTGTACACATCCTCCACTCTCCATCCTTCTTGGGTGCAAGTACTGCAGGTACTGCACATGGACTCAGGCTATCTCAAATCAAGCCCTTCCTCAACAGCTCCTGAACCTGTCTATTTAGCTCCTCTATTTCAGTAGGAGTCATCCTGTGAGCAGCCTTGTTAGGCAAACTAGCTCCTGGAATCAGATCTATTTGATGACTGATTTGCCTTACTGGTGGCAATCCATCTGGAACATTATCAGAGATAATATCTCCAAATTCTCCTAGTAAATCTGAAACTTCCAATGGTATTTCACTACTACCTTCTTTATCTTTCCTAGGAATCAAAGCATAGCACATACGCTGATGTTTCATGCCATCTAAAAACTTCCTTCCATCAACAAGACAAATCCTAGCACTGCTACATACCTTTTCACCTTCCTTTTTCATGGGCTTCAATTTGTGGCGAACTCCATCCTTTGTCAAAGAGTATGTGTTTGCATGTCCATCATGTATTGCATGTCTATCAAACTGCCATGGTCTACCCAACAATAGATGGCAAACATCCATCGAAATAACATCACAGAGAACTTCATCATGGTAACTCCCAATTTTTAATTTTACTAAACATTGTTCACTTACCAGGACCTTATGATCATCTTTTACCCAAGAAATCCGATAGGGCTGGGGATGTTTCTCCCTCTTGAGCTTCAGCTTAGAGACCATCTCTTCGGATACCAAGTTATCAGTGCTACCACCATCAATGATCACATCACAACATTTATCCTCACACTTGCATCTGGTACGGAAAAAACTCCTCCGTTGTCCTGGTTCATTTTCACCACTTAGTAGGACTCTTTCATTTACCAAGGTCTCTCCTCTTTTTGCATCCTCTAAATGTGATGATTGTGCATCCTCATCCACATGAGCAATCCTAGCTTGGCCCTTAGCTCTCCTATCTGTCCTTCCTTTTCGTTGAGGGCATTCAAAGGCACGATGACCTTCTTCATTGCAATGGAAACAGGTACCATGAAAGCCTCCTCTTCCTTGTCCACGTCCTCTACCTCTTCCTCTTTGATTTCCAAAGTCTTGATCACGGGAGCGGTTGAAACCCTCATCCCTCTGGTTCCTGCTAGTACCCTCATCTTCATTTTTCTTTTGAGTTTCATTGCAGCCTCCAGATGATCTACCGCTTCCCCTTCCTCCTTGACCGTGCCCTATTTGTCTTCCATCAAACCTTTTACTCAGCTTCTCTTCAACTCGTAGGGCAAACTGGTATGCTTCTTCAACACTGGTCATTCTTACCAAACTTAGTTCCTCCTGGATGCTAGGTCATAACCCACTGATATAATGAGCAACCTTCTCCTTATTTTCTTCTACATGCCCCGCTCTAATCAAGAGTCGGTAAAACTCCTCTGTATATTCTTGGACTGATCTTCCTGCTTACTTTAACCCATGCATCTTCTTAAATAGATCAAGCTCGTAGTCCACAGGAATGAACTGCTTCTTCAATTTGTCCACCATGCGATCCCATCTTGTGATCTTCTCCTTTCCTCTTCTAAGTCTTTCCAGTTGAACCTCTTGCCACCAGATTTTGGCATGGCCTTTTAGTTTGGCCTTTGCAAACTTAACCCTATCTGGGTCCCTTATATCCTCATACTGAAAGTATTCATCCAGTTCATTGATCTAGTCGATCAACTCATCTGGTTTCAAATTTCTCGAAAATATACCCACTTCAATTGTAGGTATTTTCCCAAACCTAGTAATGGCCTTTCCTCTACAGGATTCAGAACTTCCCCATCAACTTCCATTACTTCCTCTTCATTGTCATCCTCGCTATTGTCATCTGCGGCAATATTTGCTCCTCTACAAAGCTCCTCTTGCAATGCTTGTACCTGTCTCTGGAGGGCTCTAACCTCCTTAGGATCAATAGCTCTGGCCCTTCCACCACGCTCTCTTCATGGAGGCATCGTCTAACTTGAACCCACAACCACACAGTCCTGGTGCAAACTGCCTCACAGTCGGCGCTCTGTCTACACACTTAGGAAAACCCGCTCTGATACCACTTGATGGGGACACAACCCAACAATAGAATAGACACAATAGAAAGGGGGAATTATATTAACTGAGAAAATATGCTAGTACAAATAGTGCAGAGAAAATAAACTTCAAAACATGCCCTACAGGCTTACAATAGCATAAATCTGGAGAATATTTCTCCTTTTAGCACCTCCTCTCAAGCTCCAATCCGAACTGCCTTTTACAATGCCAGAAATCTCCTTAAATAGACCCCGGAGGGTTAAGGACTAGGAGTAAATTCTAGAAAGTGCTAGTAAGCATCCACCGACAAAATGGAAGGTTCCAGAAGCTGCGTTAGAAGTCGGTACAAATCTAGAAGAATCCAGAAACGGTAGTCAAACTTTCGGGAGGCATAACTTTTGAACCGTAGCTCCGATTGACAAACCATTTACATTTTTGGAAATCTCTCAAAGCGCTCTATAGCCCTATGGACAAGCTTTGCTCGTCTCCCATTTTTCAGCCCTTTTTGAGGTCATTTAATGCCCCAAACTTGACTTTGAAGCATTCTTAGGGGGTCTCCAAAACCCGAAAAACTGCAATAACTTTCAAACCGTGGGGCCTTTTGACCTGATTCTTTTTCTGGAATGCTCTAAATCTCAATTACATTCATCTGGCCAAGTTGCACCTTCTAGGTCACCAAAATGATGGTCAAATTGCATGCTCCTATTTTTTCGAGATTTTCAAATGCACTGATAGTTGAACTATGAGAGTTGGAACCTTTATTTGAGCCAAATGGGTATCCAAAAATGTAAAGACATAAAATAGAAACTAAGTCTAAGTACATTTTTTTTTGGGTGACACAGGATTGCCCTTATACCTCTGGATGCTCCTGCATCAGATTGTTAGTTTGTGGTGATTGATCAGGGAATTGGGAAAAAAATTTGGGCTATCGCCGACATGTTATAACCCTAAAGTGTTATAAAATTACCTATATAGAAGGGCTTAGGGTTAGGAATTATTTCATTGTAGTGATAAAAAATTGGTTCTTGTAGTACTATTGAGCTATAAGGGATTACATATTGTAATCAGGTTGTAATCATTGGATCATAATAATACTAGACTTGCTATTTGGTGGACATAGCCAAGGGATTGGGTGAACCACGTTAAATCTTGGTGTCTTGTGTTCTTTTCTGTGTGATCTATTATTCTATGATATTGGTTATATTTGCATGTAATTTTTATTTCTATCTATGGTTTAATCCTAAAAATCCTTCTCTTCTTCCTCTACTTCTTCTCATTAGAATCTTTCAACAACAACTTGTCCTTGAAAGTAGATTCAAGACTTTCTGGCTTGTAATGTCAAAGTTGGATAACTCAAATGCAATGAGTCTTCCTACTAGACCTTCAAGGGTTAGATTGTTCCCTAGAATGCACCTTAATTCTTGTATAGAAGATACTCTAATAGCATAGATAGGTAATAATTTTCTTAAGACTTTTCTTAGAATAGTGTCATCATCAATATGACCAATTGCACCTTTTATAGAACTTACAACTTCTTTTATTCTAGCAACATATTGAGAAATTTTCTCATCTTCCTCTAGTCCCATGTTGTTAAACTTACCTCTAAGGCTCTCTGACTTGGCTCTTTGTAAATTTTTGTCCCCCCCATAGATGGTTTGTATGGATTCCCACATCTTGTAACTAGTTTTGCATCCCTTGATGTCATCAAATTTAGCATAGCTAAGGGAAGAGGCAATCTCCAACATTGCTTGATTGTGCTCCTTCTTCTTCTTCATATCTTTGGTAGTAGGCACACCAACTAGATTAACATGTTCCATTGTAATTGAAGATTGTGCATGGTCTCCTATTCCTCCAAAATGAAATCTCATTAGACTTTGCCATGCAGGGAAGTTGTCTCTGTTGAGCTTGGGCAGTTTGCTCTAGGACATCTTGATCTTTATGCTTCTAATACCTTCAAACTAGTTCAATCAATAGATGGCTTTGATACTAATTGTTAGAAATTCTTTAGAATAACTGAGAGGGGGGTGAATTAGTTATTCAAAACCCAAATGTACCAATAAAACTTTTTACTTCATCTTAGTAAACCCATTAACCATTCATACATCCAAGCTAACCACTCAAACTTGCAAGCTATCAATTAATTAGCATGAAACAATAAAACATGAAAGATCAACATACATAACACAATGATTTAACATGGAAACCCAATTTGGAAAAACTACCAGCATCATGCCACTTCTTTCTCACTCTTTTGAAGTGATGCCCTATGAAAGGCCAACCCTGTTAAATGTTACAGCACACTATTAAGTAAGACCCAATTAAGGGATTTGAATCATCCTGTTAGAAGTGAGCCTAGTTAAAGAACTTTAATTCATTCACTTGGAATGCCACCCTGTTAAGGATTTTCTAATGATTGTTAAGTCAACGTTAGTCCAAAGGATTTTACCCTAACAGATGCAATTGCTAGAGAGTAACAATAAGGGCTTTTGATCTGATACAAATCACAACATATCTTGTAGATTTTAGATCTTAATTTAGTTCTCAATTCATCTTGGCTTTCAATCTATGTAGCTCTGATGGCTTGTTTACTCTTCAAGCTTTTGTCTCCTTAAGACTTCTTTCTTGTTATGCCAATGCAATCACTCCTGTGGTCACTTGATGAAGTAAAGGCTCTATTCTCTATTCTTCCTTGGTCTTTTTTTACCTTCTCAATGTCTTCTCCTTGACACCACACACTTCAAATCCTTGCTTCATGAATAGACATTCCTTAAGTAAGAAATTTAGAATACTTTTACCACTCTATTTTCCATCGTCCAAATTAGGGTTCAGATGGATTAGGTAGGATACAATGTATCTACCCCTTATCTTGTTTCTTTGAGAAGTTTCTCCTAGAATCCATTTGAAATCACCTAAAAATGGTTAACCTCAAATTCTATACCACTAGCTCATCATCCTTATCTTCCACCTAGTTCACAAAATTAAAGATAACAAACTTATCGGCTCAAATTTGGCAAATCTTTGACTTTTCAAATAATGCAACAACTCAACACTATTATCCTTATGATGCTCAGCACATTTTGCATTGCTTGGCACCTATTGTATTTTCACTCAGCATCAACTATGATTTATTGATGCTCGACACCTATTGCATTTTTCTCATCACAAACTATGTTACTTAGCACACACTAGAATTTGTTTTTACTTGGTACCAACTAATGTTCTACTTGGCACGAACTAACTTTTCTTGGCACCCACTATCAACTTTGGTCAACCTTTGCAGATAGTCTTAATATTTCCTATTCTTCTAAAGTTTCTAAGTGTAGCCAACTTTTGTATCTTCAAGTATATTATTAATACATTATTTCACCATTGTCTTAACTGATCCTTGTACTTCATTACATAATCATAACTCAACCTTTCCTCTAGGTGTTGTTGTTATGTGTTATTGATTAAATCCTCTTCATTAATCAATTGAGTGATAGTACTTGGATCTTATAAGCAATTGTCTTTCTCACAAATAATAGGTTTGACATTAGTGACAAAACAATGATTGAAACATTATTCTTCAACAATTTCCCTTTTTCAACAATGATCTTTTCAATCGGATTTCAACAAAATATTTGCGAAAAAATTCCCATCAAATCTATGATAAGATTTTGAGAGATCCAATTTCATTAAAAATCCCTATTTTTTTTGTGATGTCTAGTGAGTGGATGTTCTCATGGATAGTAATGATTTAATCCAAAAAAATTCTTCTAAGACTAAAATCTATTTACATTGGACAAACATAATTTTGGGGAGAAGAGAGAACAACATCAAAGTTAGGATTTTAGAAATAATATTCTATATCGAGTCACAAAGGATAATTGTGTTAAATCCATTAACAAAATAAGCTCTTGGTTGATTCTAAATAAGGGAAATGAATGTAAAATTCATTTGCTTTAGTAGAGATTGACTGCCAAAGAATTCTTTGACAAAATTGGAGACTTTCTTAGAAATAGTATGCCAAAACTTGTGGAAAAAGAGCATAGGGAAAGCGCCCAACCCATGGGACTTCTCTCCTTTAAATAAGAAGGTTGCTTCCTTAATTACTTTGGAGGATAGGATAGAAATAAGAGATTTATTCAAAATATCATCAATTATAGAAGGAATAGAAGTGATAAGATCATTTTGATCAAGAGAGTTTAAATTATTGTCAATTGATACAAGATTAGAGAAATACCACACCATTTGTTCCTTGATATTTTGATCCTTTTCTGACTTTTCTCTATCACTTTGAATTAAATTTATTCTATTTATCACCTTATGCTTAAGAGCTATCATATGGAAATATTTAATATTCCTATCTTTGGCCTTCAACCATAAATTTGTTGATACTTTCCTTCAGAATATTTATTCTTTAGATGTTATATTGTGGTACTTGACTAGAATGTCATTCTTAGAATTTATTAGATGTTCAGTGTAGCCCTTTTCTTGAATTTGATCCTACATAATTTTAAGATAATTTTGGCTTTCACTTTCATTTAGAATATGTCTCCAAAGACTTTCTTATTCCAATTTTTTATCCTTTCTTTTACATGTCCATGTTTCTTTTCCACTTTAAACATAGTTGTGCCTTCAACTTTAATGCTTCACCATTCATGTATGCATTTTTCAAGATTTAAATGAGCCAACCACATTCTTTCAAACTTGAAGGTGTAGTTAACCTTTCCAAACAATGTTTTTTATACAAAGGTTAGAGGAAAGTGATCTGAACCAATATAGGGGAGGGAAGATAAAGTAAATTTTTACTTAGACATCTAATCATGGGTTATAAGATCCTTGTCAAGTCTCACTTGAATAACATTTTTTCCAACTCTCATATTAGATCAAGTGTAGTTGATGGTTTTAATATCCACATAAAACAAGGCATGAATATTTATAAAATCCATGTGATCTATCATATTATCAACTTGGGTGGAATATCTGCCAAGAATTTCATTATCTTTTGAAGGGGTGTTGACATCCCCCATAATAATCTAGCTACTATTGACAAAAATGTTTTTGGCATCCTTAAAGTTTTTCCTAAAATTCTTTCTCCCTAATTTAGAGTTAGGGGCACAAATAATAGTAGCAAATTACTCAAAATTATCTCTAATGTGAAAATATTAATAAAAATAAGATTATTATCTATTACAATGGGAGCACATTTGATGTAATTATTATTCTAGAACATAACATTGCCTCTAGAAGACCCTTCTATATTGTTTCCCTCTAAAAACCAATTTTTAAAAAGTTTTTTTTCGCTCAACTTCTTTCCTTCAACTTCTTAGTCTCTTGAATCATAAAAAAATAAGGTTTGTGATCTTTGACCAAATTTATTCAAACATCTTATTTATGGGGACTATTAATTCCTCCAATGTTCCATGGTATTATCTTCATCTTTTACCTACTAAGAAAACTTCCTAGATGGTCAATTGTCTTCCATCTTTTATATTCTATTTGATTTCTAAATATCTTTCCCTTTTGGCTGATTTTATTTGTGGATCCTATTTGGGGGTTCCAACACCTGCCATCATTTTTCTAGTAGTCATTCCTCCTTGATATATAGGAAGCCCCACTTGAGACTCTCCCCTTTTTAGCTAGTTTATTCTAGTGAAAGGAGATTGTTGAAATGAAGAAGATTGATGAAACCTATCATGGAACAATCATTTCTTTGTCACTGATGTCAAACCTTCTACTTGTTGATAAGAAGATTTCTTACTTTGGTCTGAATTCTATCATTTGATTGATTGATGAAGAGGATTTGAAAAAAAAGGATAACTTGAGAACCTAGAGAAAGGTTGAGTTATATGGTGTCTAAAAGGAGCACTAAGACCAAGAAAGACTTTGATAATATAGTGTATTGTTTATCTACTAAAGGCTATAGTGAAATGATACTTGAGAAAAGAATAGAAAAAGTCTAAGTAAATGAAATTGTCTACCCAGCCTAATCGAGAAAATAGTGGAAGCTAAGAAAGTCAGTGCAGGCTGAACATAAAATTAGTTGAACTCAAGTAGTAAGTTTAGTATGTGCTGAGAAAAGAGAAACCTAGTTGGTGCCAAGCAAAGAAAAATATTAGTATGTGTCGAGTGTTAGAGGATGACAATAGCAACTAAGAAAAAATTAATGTATGCCAAACAACCTAGTGTTGACCAAGCATCAGAAGATAATTCTTGCTGAGCAAACAAAATGTTATTGTTGAGTGCTAATAAATTGAGTTTGATTAAAGATTTGATGAATCTAAGCCAACAAAGTTGATTTCTTGAACTATGTGAAGTGTGTGGAAGATAACTATGATTAGTTAGTGTCACAAAATTCAAGATAAACTATTTGGAGGTAAATTTAAAGAGGATTGTAGAGGAAGTTTCTAGAAGGGAATAAAATGGAAAGATTAAATGAATCTGACCTAACCATAAAATGGATGATTGTGGTCAAGTGTAAAAAGACCTAAATTCGCTATATAAGGAGATAGTAGGCTAGAAGCAACTTGTCATGTGCAAGAACCTAAGAAAGACAAGGAGTCTAGGGTGTTTCCTATTATATTGGCTAAATGAATAAGTCTACAATTGGTATACAAAGAAAGAAGAATTGAAGAGATGAAGGCTTGAAGGGTGAACAAGCTATTAGAGATGAAGAGGATGAATGCAAAGAAGAATGGAGGACTAAATGTGAGATCTATAATTTTTAAGTGAGTTGTTTTGTTATGAGATCAAGTCTTGGTGTTACTTTCTAAGAATTGTATCATGTTGGATAAATCCTTTGGACTAAGGTTGACATAAAATTCATTAGTAAATCCTTTAATATGGTGACATTATAATGGAATGTTCTAAATTTCTCTAACAAGTCTCACTCCTAAAAGGGTGATTGAAATGCTTTAACAAGGTCACATTTAATAGTGTGCATTGTAACATTTAACATGGTTGCATCCTTATAGAGCTTACTTTAAAAGAGCAAAAATTGGTAGCATCTTACTAGTGGTTTTTCCCAAATTGGATTTCCATATAAAATCCTTGTCTCAAAATGTGTGATTGATTTTTTGGTATTACATTTTTACATTTTTGGAAAGTGATTTTGACCTAGGACAACAATATGCAAGTGTTTAAGATATTTAATGATCAATGCATGCATAAGTATAAGTTGAAGTACTAGAAAGTTTTATTTGTATATTTGGACCTTGGATAATTGATTCACCTTCCTCCCCCTCTCAACTATTATAAATATTTCAACAACTGGTATTAGAGAACCAAGTGCTTATGAGAAAAAGTATGAAGGTACTTAAAGCTAAAGATCAAGATGTACAAAAAGGAGGTGCCCAAGTTGAACAAGGAAAACTTTTTTACATGGAAAAGTTTGATGGAGATACATCTAGGAGGTCTTGGAGATTATGCACAATCAACTATCACCACTAAGCACATTAACCCAAATGGAGCCCCAACTAATGAACAATTGAAACAAAAGGAGGAACACAATTAGGTAATGTTAGAGATTTCATCTACTCTAAGCTATTCAAAGTTTGATGAGATCAAAGAATGTGAGTTTGCTAGGAAGATGTGGGATGCCCTATAGAAGATCTATGGAGGAGACAAGAATGTGCTAAGAGCCAAAGTTGCAAGTCTTTGAGAAAAAATTGATGAAATGAGAACGCAAGAAGGTGAGACTATATTCTAGTATTGTGCAAGGATCAAAGATGTTGTTAATGAAATTGAAGGATTTGATGGATAGATTGAAGAGGAGACTATGATCAACAAAGTATTGAAAACCCTACCATCTATCTATTCTATTAGAGTGTATTCTATACAAGAACTAAGGTGTACTCCTAGTAGCAATCTGACTCTTGAAGGACTGGTTGGTAGACTTATTGCATTTGAACTTTCAAAATTTGATAATTTCAAATCTGAGAATGTTGAATTTTCTTTCAAAGCTAAGCTATCACTAAAAGAACCTAAAGATAAGAAAAAGAAAAAGGTTAAACATGTTTCTAGTGATAGTGATATAGATGATGAGGAGATAAAAGAACTCAAAGCACTGTTGACTAGGAAATTTCATAGAGGCAAAGGAAAAATAAAAAGGTAAGCTACCCATCATATGTTTTAATTGTAATGAGGTTGGCCATATTCTAGTAAGATGTCCTAAAAAGTCAAACAACAAGAATGAAGACAAATACAAAGGTAGAAAATATGACAATAATAAAGGCCATAAGGGAAAGGGAAAGAAGGCTTGTCACATTGCTGAAGAACAATCCAATGATGAATATGATAATCATGATGATGAAGATGTCTATGTTACTATGAAAAATGATTTTGATAAAGATGAGGAAACTATATTGATATCTTAGGTGAACAAAAGTGACAAATGGATCATTGATAGTGAATGTTCACATTACATGACTAGAGACAAAAGTAAGTTCATTAGAATTGAGTATTATAATAGAAATAGTGTGAGATTTGGTAATGACGCACCTTGTCTAATTAAAGAAAAATGGATCAATAAGATTGATAGATAAGATCATGTGTGGCAATACTTACTATGTGGAAAAACTTTACTATAATATGTTAAATGTATCATAATTGAATAGTTTAGGATGCAAAGTTAAATTTGATAATAGGAAGGTTAAGATTTATGACACTGATGGAAAACCAATTGGAAATGGAGATTAGACTAGAGGTGATCTATTTTATCTTCACATGAATGATGCTACTTGTATTGTTTGTATTGTTGTACAATTTGATTATGTGTGGCTATGGCACAAAAGTTTATGTCATGCAAATTTTGACAATTTAGTTAGTATCAGTAAGATGAAAAGAGTCAGAGGTTTGTAAGCCTTTCAAAGTGTGTTGGTGCCCCTCGGCTGAAAACTGCATCCAAAGTTCAGCAAAATCCCAGAGAATGGGGCCAAGAGTGCGTAACCATTGGGCACCCAAAACCACATCACAGCCACCTAAGGGTAAGGCAAACATGTCAGAGCGCATGTTATAATCTCCAATAGAGAGACGCACATTGCGACATTTCCCTTTACAAGGTAAAGTGCCCCCATTGGCAATCATGACTTCAAAGCTAGAGCAGGGATGGATAAAGCAATCAGCCTGTTTGGCTATTCGTGGATCAATGAAGTTATGAGTGCTACCAGAATCAATGAGTATAGTAAGAGGGATCTTCTTGAAGAAACCCTGGACCCGCATGGTTTGTGGAGTAGTGACTCCTGCCAAAGCATGGACAGATATCTCTGGTGGAGCTTCTGGTGAAGGAGGTTCAGGCTGGTGAGGCTCAACCTCATCATCCACTGTTTCCTAAGCATCTACATATTCTTCCAGTTCCGGTGGAGAATCCACATCCAAGAGATAGAGCTTTTGCTGAACACATCTATGGCCCCGAGACCATTTCTCATCACAATTATAACAAAGCCCTTTGTCTCGCCTGACTCACATCTCTGTTTCAGACAAGTGCTTGATCGGAGTAGTTCTGGGAGCTGGTATGACTGGAGGGTTGTGAGAACCTGTATTTCTGAATGGAACAAAATTAGATCTGGAGCGTTGTAGAGCACTAATCTTGTCTTCCGCTAACTTAGCCAACCCAAGGGCTTCCATCATTGTAGTAGGTCGAAACATTTTGACTTCTGAGCGAAGTGCATCCTTCAGACCACTGACAAAACAACTACGGAAGAATTCATCAGACAAGCCCTCTGTGTGATTAGCTAATTTTTCAAACTCTGTCTGGTATTCTCTTACAATGCCTGTTTGACGCAGTTTAGTGAGTGCTCCTGTGAAATCATCAAAGGAACTAGGGCCAAAGCGCTCCAAAATGAGGGTGCACAATTCGCTCCACGTTGGGCCTACATTAGCCTTGATGTACCAACGGAACCATTGAAGAGCTTCATGTTCCAAATGAAAAGATGCAAGGGGGACTTTGTGGTTATCCAAAGTATTATGCAAGCTGAAATACTGCTCTGCCCTATAGATCCATCCAGTCGGATCAGAACCATCGAAGCGTGGAAAATCAAGCTTTGGTCCACGGAAATTGCCAGAAGAGGACCCAGTATCTCCTGAATGGTTTCGGCTCATGGCTGACTGCTGAAAGTTAAGACCCAGAATTTTGTCATCCAGATCTTGAAGTTTGGTTTTGAGGGATGCAATTTCCTCTTCCATGATTTTTGCTCCTGTACGCGTAACAACCATAAAACAAGGGTTTTTTTTTTTTTTTTTTTTTTTTTTTTTTTTTTGGAATGGGTAGAAGATGAGAAACAAAAACTTTTTTAGTTACGGCAAACTTGGATTTGGGTAAAACTCATATAGGAAATGGGTGTTCGACGGGTGGTGGGAGACTACCTGGGGACAAGGGGAAAAAAAAAATGAGGGTTTCAAGGGTAGGGAGGCAAAATGAGGCGAACAGTCCAAGAGGGATAAGGGAGCAAAATGAGGAATCGAATCTTGTGGCTCAGTTTGGTGGCGATTGGATGAGAGGTGAAAAAGATAGGGAAAACCCTAAAATTAGATAAATGAGGGATTTAGGGCTTTGATATGTAAAATTTGGGGTTGGGTCGCCAAGGAACGAAGTATGTGAAATGATATTGCAGACGTTCTGCGGAAGTATGAGCAGAAACAGAAAGCAAACAAGGAAGCTACGACTAAAAAATAGTCGACTTAGAAAAATTCACTCAGACAGAACAACTGAAAAGAGTTATTGCAATAACAAGAGATATTAGAAGTGAGAGGAACCTGAAGGCCACGACAGAAAAAAAAAAAAAATTTGATGTAATTTCCACCCAGCGAGCCCAAGAGAGTGCTCTGATACCAGATGTGAAGAACCTCCTTATAGCAATATCGTGAGAATGCTCGAAATAACAGAATACCAAGTGATAGCAGAACTCAGAATGAATCTACTGATCGCAGGCCACTTCGAGGGGGTAACCTCCTTTGAGCAAGCTCAATACAATAAATTCGTCCGTACCCATCAAGGGCCTCAACCTATTCTTATATACTGGGTACGATCTAGAAAAGTAATACTACCTATGCATGTGGGATAATAAAATATACTCACGGGACGACTTACAAAGCATATGCGTCCAACAACACTACTCTAACAAAATAAACAGAAGGAACACACAGGTTCCTAACATTGCCAAAACCATAGAAGCTTGATAATGTTATTTGAAAATAATGCTAGTTAGGCAAGATGACAAAGTCTAGTTTTAAAAGTAAGACTCATTCTTCAAAAGAAATTATGGAATTAGTTCATACTAATTTATGTGGACCAATTGATGTACAAAGCTACAAAGATGACAAGTACATTATGCTATTTGCTTATGACTACTGAAGAATGATGACAATAATGTTTTTCAAATGTTTAAATGGTACCTAGCAAGATTTGATAAAGAAATTGGTAAAAGATTGAAATGTCTAAGATCTGATAGAGGCGAAGATTTTACATCAAATAAGTTTGAAAATTTTTTTAATGATAGAGGTATCAAGACCTAAGAACCCTCTGCAAAATGGCATTTCTAAAAGGAGGAACAAATTTGCAATGGATTGTGGTAGAACTTGATGATAGAGAACAATGTTTCTTTGAAATACTAGAGAGAAGTTATCAATAGAGATGTCTATGCCTTGAACTGAGTATAAATCAAGAAACATACCAATTCCAAACCTTTTGAATTATGGTATGGATATTCACTCAATGCCAATTATTTTAAGGTATTTGGAAGAAAGTTTTACTTTCTTAAGGACAATAGAAATGGTAAACTTGATGCTAAAAGTGAAGAAGGTATATTCCTAGCTCATTCCACAATAAGTAAAGCTTATAAGTGTTTAAATACTAACACTAAAAAAGTTGTAGAAAGTGCAAATGTAAAGTTTGATTAATATATAGAAGCACATGAAGATGAACCAAAGAAGGAACCTAAAAATTACAAAACCTTTATGTACTACTATGAAGACATGTCTATTGATTTTGATAATTCTCCAAACCAAGTTGCTAATCAACAATAATTAGTGACTATAGAGTCACATACAATGGATGTCAGGTTGCATTTGGGAGACGAGTTGGATTCAAGAGCCAAGTTGCAATCAAAAGCCAAGGTACATTTTGATACTAAGATCAGTTCACATGAAAGGAATGACAAGTTACTTGATAGAGAAGTACACATTGAATCTAAAATTGAAAGACCCATTATAGAAAGGAGAAAAAAGCCAAGGTTGTCAAAATATGTCAAAGGACATCACACTACTGGAAAAATCATTGGAGATAAAGAAGATAGACCAATGAAAAAGAATAGGTTGAGAAATGACACATCTATTTATATGCATGAATTGTGGGCCTTTGAACCTCACACACACTTCAACATTTTCCTTATATGTGAATTCATCCTAGAATGAACATGAGGTTGTTCACCCAAGAGGAGTCCTACAAAATTACCTATTGCCTTCTATCTAGAAGAATTTTTCCTGTTTATGCTCTCAGATTTGAGGTGCAGGCAACTAGACCATTCTAGAATAAAGGGTTTGAATGCAATTAATTCTATATGATTGTGCAAGTAATCTAAATGCGATATGCAATTATTCTAAGAACATATAAAATAAAATTAACTAGATGTATGCATATTAAATCTAAATGACATTTAATCTAGAAACATGGAAGCTTATGAAAATAATGAGCTTAAATGAGTGCACAATTCAGTAGAGATTCAATATCAATTCAATTCAACCTCTTTTTTTGAGGAATTATGAGTCCCTTAAATAGAATTCCTAGAATCCATCAATGGTTGAGATCATCTTAGATCTATGGTCAGAATTGAAGCCAAGATTTAGTCAAAGTGGAAGATTCCCAATACAGATGCAATTATCTGACTCATATCTTGAGTGCAAGAAATAGTTAACTCATATTCACTTTAGTGTGAGAGTAAGTGAATTAAGTCATTTCTAATTTGAGAAGTAGTTAACTTAGAATTTCCATTTTGAATTGAGAAATAGAATTTGGGAAAGAAATTCAATTTAATAAAATGAGATATGACCTCATAAATGCCTTTTCTATTTAATTGAATAATTGCATTCAATTAATTGAAATAAGCGTAATTATTCAATTAAATATTTTTAATTCCTTAGTACATTAGCCTTAGGAGATAATTAAATTTAATTAAAGTATAAATACTTTAAATTAAATTAAATCTTAATCAATAGGTTTAATGTGACTAATATGAGTTAATACTTTAGGAATTAAATAAATAACATGATTAATGTAGATTAGGATTTTTTGCATTTGAAAATAAAGTCAAGTAGTGATAATCAAAACTAGAATTTCCTAGTGACATAGGACTTAGGATTGATTAAAATAGACTAGAATTGGTAATCATGGAAATGAGCCAATTTTGGGGTATTACATTTTGCCCCTCTTTGAATGAATGTATGAGTAGCATGTTCGATTCAAAGAAAATCAAGAAGTGTGATGCACAGATCAGGAAATAAGATTTGTTCTGAAGTTGATGTCATAGGAATCCAAGTAGAGCATCTAGATACCTAAATTGATAAGTTTTTAAGGATTGTCTCAAAAATAGAGCTCAATCCTAAGGAATCTAGATAGAACACCTAGATACATAGATTGATAAGCATTTAAAAGGCTTTCTTCAAAATGAAGCTTAACCTTTAAGGATACAGAAATGTATACGTGAATTGTGGGCCTTTGTTCAACACACACACTTCAACACGGTCTTTATATGTGAATTCATCCTAGAATGAACATGAGATTGTTCACCCAAGAGGAGTCCTACAAGATGACCTGTTGCCTTCTATCTAGGTGGATTTTACCTGCTTATGCTCTTAGATTTGAGGTACATGTAATCACACCATTCTAGAACAAAGGGTTTTAGATGTAGATATATGATTATGCTTATTAATCTATATGTTCTACAAGTATTAATCTAAGAAGTAAAAAAAGAAATTAAGCTACATGTATGCATTGTTTAATCTTAATGATATTAGGATTTTAAGAAAAAACACATATAAAGCTATGAAAAGTGGGTATGCAATCCAACAACAATTCAATAGCATGAAAATTCAACCTTTGTAATGAGGAATTATGAGCCTCTTAAATAGAATCCCTAGAATCCATCAACGGTCAGGATCAACCTTGATTGATGGCCAGGATTGGATAGAAGATTCAATTAAGATGGAAAATTCCTCATGTAGATGGAGTTAACTAATTTAGATATAAGTGTGATGAGTAGTTAACTAAACTTGTCATAAGTGTGAGAGCAAGTTAACTAGATTGATTCCAATTCAAGAGATAGTTCACTCAAAGTTTCCATTTAGAACAGAAGAGAGGATTTTGAAGATATAATTTAATTTAATAGGTGAGATATGATCTCACAAATACCTTTTTCATTTAATTAAATAATTACATTCAATTAATTAAAGTACACATAGCTATTGAATTAAATAAATTTAATTCCTTAGTACATTAGTCTTAGGTGATAATTTAATTTAATTAAAGTATAAATACTTTAAATTAAATTAAATATTAATCAATAGGTTTAATGTGACTAATATGATTCAATAATTTAGGAATTAAATAAAGAGTATTATTAATGTAGATTTAGGGTTTTTTGATTTGACAATTAAGTCAAGTAGCGAGTAGTAGAATAAGAATTGCCTAGTGACATAGGACTTAGGATTGATTGAAATAGACCAGAATTGGTGATCATGGCAATGAGCCAATTTTGGGGTATTACACTATTAAGCATGCATGAGCCTAAGTCGGTGAAGGATACATTAGAAAATAAAGACTAGAATCAAGACATAAAAGAATAAATTGATCAAACTGAGAAGAACAAAACCTAGACACTACTTCCTATAGCTGAGAACAAGAATGTTATTGCAACCAAGTATGTGTATAGAAACAAACTGGATGGGAATGGTGAAGTTAAAAGGAACAAGGAAAAATTAGTTTGCAAAGGATATTCACAAGAAGAAGGAATTGAATATGGAGAAACATTTGCCCCAGTTGCAAGCTTGAAAGGAGTAAGAACTCTTCTTGCTTACTCTACTTACAAAGGATTTAAAGTTTATCAACTGGATGTTAAGTCAACATTTCTAAATGTTATACTAGAAGAAGAGGTTTACATAGAACAACCTAAAGGATTTGTTGATCCAAACAACAAAAACATGGTGTGTAGACTACACAAAGCTTTATATGGTTTGAAGAAAGCTCCCAGAGTATGGTATGAAAGGTTATATAACTATCTTGTGAAGATTGGTTTTGAGAAGATTGATGACAACAACAATCTATACTTGAAGATAGAGGGATATAAAGGAATCTTACTAGTTGAAATATTTGTTGATGATATCATATGTGTAGGACAAAATGCACTATGTAAGATATTTGCAAATGAAATGATGAAAGAGTTTGAGATGTCTATGTTTGGAGAAATAAAGTTCTTTATTGGATTACAAGTTTATCAGATGAAATATGGTATTTACATCACTCTGTCCAAGTATGTGAAGGAAATCTTGAAAACTTTTGGTATGGAAGATTCAAAACTAGTTAGTACTCCTATCGTTATAGGACACAAACTATCAAAAAATGATGATTCTATGATGGAAAATTACAATATGTAGTTCATGACTGACCTAACATTATACTAGCTATTGGGATTGTTGCAAGGTTTTCTACAAATTCTAAGGAGAGTCATTTAATGGTTGTTAAAAGGATTATGAGATACTTGAAAGGAACAGAAGACTATGGTCTACACTACAAGAAAAATGACAAGTTTGAATTGAGAGCCTATATAAATGCTAATTGGGTTGGAAACATTGATGACAGAAAAAGTACAAGTGGAGGATAATTTTTCTTAGGAAAAAGATTGGTTACTTGGATCGACAAGAAACAAAATTATATATCACATTCTACTACTGAAGTTGAATATGTGGATATTGGAGTGAATGGCACAAATGTGGTATGGATCAAATAATTACTCAAAGTAACTAAGGAAGAAATCTCTAAACCGATGATACTCTACTATTACAATACAAGTGCTATAAATATATCTAAGAAACTTGTGATGCACACAAAGAAAAAGCACATTGCAATCAATTATTATTACTCAAGAGAGCTAGTTCAAGAGAAAGAAGTGAGAACGGAATATGTGAATACAAAAGAATAGATAGACAATATATTCTCAACGGTGTTACACAAGGATGCACATGGTATTTTAGAGGTAAACTAGGGGTGACACCCCTATCCAAATCTACTTAAGAAGTATGAGTAGTGCCTTGCATCAACTAAGTTTAATGGCATACTTTACAACTTGATGTAGTGCATCTTACTTAGGACTTTCCTGAAGTAAAGAAGGAGCCAAAAATAGAAGATTTACAGTTATATGCAAGTTGATAGAGGGAGAACCCAAATTGGTTATATATGCATGTATAGATGGAAAGTCCTTGACATTGTTTTTTATTTTTAAAAAAAATGGTTTTAATGGTGTCCTGAAACCCTACAATAGTAAAAGAAAAACATAGATAAAGTGTTCAAAGTATCACCAACATAAAATCCATTGACAGAAACAACAACTTCCCACAACAAAACAAGCAAGAACACATATAAATAGGGAAGTAGAGCAAAAAAACCCAAGACATGCCCAAAATCTAGGAGAAAGGCTCAGGAAATTTCTTTGAGGATTTTTGTAGCCTAAATCTCTAGCTCAATCATTCTTCTAGCCACCTCTTTCAGATCTAAAAGATCTTTCTCAGGTTCTTGGATGTCCTTTTTCTTTCTGCTAGATCTAGTTCTCTTTCTTGACCCATCCTCCAGAGTCTTATCCTAACCATTTTTGGGAGATTGGCCATCCTCCTTACTGGCCCTATGTTATTTAAGTTTGTTTATGAGTACCTTTATGTTGTCATTTGATTCTTTTAGAATCTTATAGCTTTGATCAACAATTCTCTATAGAGTACCCTCCATAGTTTGAATTCTACTCTTCACTTCCTCTACTTTGTTATCCATTTAATTTTCCTACTTTATTTTCCTATTCTGCATGCTATAATTATCCCTATCCAGTCTATCCACTTTGTCTCTAAGCTCCTAGATTTCATGGAAAGTCCATTTAGTGGTTTGATAACTATCAATATAACTATTTTTAACATTATTAAGCACATCCATTTCAGGGTTTTCCTTTGTAATGTCACTTAAAATAACAAGGTCAAGGTCAATCGACTTCTCTATTTGAATTTTTCCCTCCTTATTCTCCTTAAATAGAGTTTTGATCATCTCTCTCTTGAGCCCCACCCTTAGAAAAATATTATTAAAATTTCTCCAAACCGCCTTCTTGTCTTTTCTCAAAATCATACATGTATACTAGCTAGACCCAAATTCCTCAAATTCCTACTCATTCATTTCCTCACTCCCCTACTTTTCATCTTCCTCATCACTATCATTCCCCTTCTCCTACCTATCCTCCTAAGAATTGATATCTCTCCCTCTTTTCAAACTCCTATCAGGCTTTCCCTCAATATCCTCATCTCTATTGGCATTCATATTAATAGTGATGTTTCTTTTCCACCCATCCTCTCCTTACACTCATCCTCTTTGAGATCATCTTCCTCCCCATCAATGATGTCTCCCTCCATCTCCATGCCCTTCTTCCTCTCATTGTAGTCTTTATTAGATGAAATCTCCAAAAACTATTTAGGTTCATAATTATCTTGTTTCCCTTTTTTCTCCACTTCGATTATCTTTTTCCCCTTTTTGTGTTGTGGGGTGGCATCCTCCATATCAGAATGCATTTCTTGGCTGTCCTCAATATCAAATGGGGTATAATCCTCTCCCAACTCATCTGAGTCAACTTTACCCTCCTTCCTCATCTTCATATTCTTAATTGTTTCCCCTATAGTCCTAGCCTTAAAAAAAATTGTAAGTTAACAACAAAAGCACCTATGGAAGGAAGGATTACCTATGTGCTTCTCCCTATAGTCGTTGGTATTTGCATTAAGAGAGGAATATAGGAAAAAGGAATAGAAATCTTTGCCCCATAAGCACAAAATTGTGAGTGCAGAGGTAGTCAAATCTCATGTCAATGTAAATGTACTTAATGATGACTCTTAGAAAGAAAACATCCATAGCGGCTTGATAAGGCTCAATAGATAGTAGCTGCTTCTCTTCACTAAAGCCTTATTTTCCTCCACATCCTTGGTAAGTTTAATCAATGCCCTCCCTCAAAATCTATCCATCTCTATAGAATTTCTTCCCAATAATGAGTATTCCAGTCACCACAGATATAACCTACTTTGTCACCATGAAATCCAATCCATTAATCTTAACACTCCCATCATTCCATCTCTTAAGTATACTACACATAACAGAGGGTTTCCACCCATGAAGCTACTAAATGAAAGTGATAACATCACCCTTTTTGAAAATGCTCTAGATGTTAGAACACCAATGCCACTTCTCTACTTCATCCTTGGATTCCCTCCTATGTATTTCACCCACCATGATTTCATTCTCTCTACATTTTTCCTTTTTTCCTTTGTCTAAGGAATGGATCACCTCATGCATAGCAATTATGGAAGCAAGGATTTGTCTACCAGGGATAAATCCTTATTGCTAAGGTGCAATAATCTCTAGAAGTAATTTAATAATTCTACTAGTGGAAACCTTTGAAAAGATCTTGTAAAGTCTTTGACATTGTTTTCAAAGAGGGAGATATCAAAATGAGGGAGAATATATAGAGAATTACACTAGAAGAATTAGTAAGAGATAAAAAAAAGAAGGAGAAAGATTGTCAAATAGGAACAAGGACAGATGAGGGAGAAACTAAGGAAGATATAAGAGTATACAAAGGAAGGCACACATATTGATAGAGGGAGATATTTCAATAAATTAAGTTTCTTTTTGGGTATTGTTGTTGGTATTGGTATTCCATCAATGCCAAAGAGGGAGATTGTTGAAATAAATAAGATTGATGAAACCTATCATGGAACAATCATTATTTTGTCACCGATGTCAAATTTCCTACTTTTTGTTAAGACAATTGCTTACTTTGGTTTGAATGCTATCATTTGATTGATTGATGAAAAGGATTTGAAAAGAAAGGATAACAAGAGAACCTAAAGAAATATTGAGTTATATGGTGTATAAAAGGAGCACTAAGACCAAGCAAGACTTTGATGATATAGTGTACTATTTATTTACTAAAGGCTATAATGAATGAATACTTGAGAAAGTACTAAAATAAAGTTAAGTAAAGAAAAGTGTTTTCCAAGCGTTATTAAGAAAACAATGGAAGCCAAGAAAATCAGTGTAGGCTAAGCAAAAAATAAGTTGAAGTCAAGCATTAAGTGCAGTATGTGTCGAGCAAAGAGAAACCTAGTTGGTTCTGAGAAAAGAGAAATCTTAGTTCGTATTGAGTGTTAGAGGATGGCAATAATGACTGAGTTAAACTTAATGTATGCCGAGTAACCCAATATTGACTGAGCATCAGAAGATAGTATTTTCTAAACAAACATCATGTTATTGCTAGTTGCTAATAAAATGAGTTTGATCAAAGGTTTGATGAATCTAAGATGGAAAATTTGATTTATTGAATTGTGTGAAGCATGTGGAACATAACTATGATGAGTTGGTGGCATAGAATTCAACATAAATCATTTTGAGGTGAATTCAAAGAGGATTGTAGAGGAATTTTCTAGAAGGGAATAAAATAGAAAGATGACAAGATTCAATGAATCTGACCTAACCCTAAAATGGAAGATTGTGGTTAAGAAATGAAGGACCTAAATTTTATATATAAGGAGATAACAGGCTAGAAGTAACTTTACATGTGTGAGAACTTGATAAATACAAGGAGCATAGAGTGTTTCTTCATATGGTGGACGAATGTATAAATCTGAAATTTGCATACAAAGAAAGAAGGCTTAAGGAGATGAAGGCTTGAAGGGAGAACAAGCTATTGGAAATGAAGAGGATGAATTCCAAGTAGAATGGAGGACTAAATGTGAGATTTTTAATCTATAAGTGAGTCTTTTTTATTATCAGATCAAGTCTTGTTGTTACTTTCTAACAATTGTATCAGTTTGGATAAATCCTTTGGACTAAGGTTGACCTAACAATCATTAGTAAATCCTTTAATAGGTTGACATTCTAATGGAATGTTCTAAATTCCTCTAACAAGGCTCACTCCTAAAAGGGTGATTAAAATCCTTTAACCTAGTCACATTTAATAGTATGCACTATAATCTTTAATAAGGTTGGCTCCTTACAAAGCTCACTTTAGAAGAGAGAAAATTGGTAGCATGTTACTGGTGGTTTGTCCCAAATTGGGTTTCTATGTAAAATCCTTGTGTCAAAATGTGTGATTGATTTTGTGGTATTGCATGTTTACATTTGAGCAAAGTTATTTTGACTTAGGACAATAATATGCAAGTGTTTAAGATATTGAATGATCAATGCATGCATAAGTTAAAGTACTGAAAATTTTATTTGTACATTTGGGCCTTGGATAATTAATTCACCCCCCTCTAAGCTATTCTAAATATTCCAACATATTCCCCCCTCCCTTTTTTTTGAACAATGTTAAACCATCCTATCCATCTTTCTCTATTATAAAATCCTCTTCATCTCCCCAAGGTATTCTAGAAGCCAAGGGTTCAATCACCTCTTTATGTTCATACTAGTAGGGAATTTCAACCATTGAAATAACATGAACAAGATCTAGCTATTGAAAATATTTCCCATGTTTCTCCATTCTAGGTTAAGAAATAGGTTCTTGACTAACAGCCAATTCTATATTTTTAGATAAAATGAGGTTTCTATTATTTCACACTCTTTGGGTTGGGGATCATTATTAGTAGTACACATACTTCTTGTTTGGAGATAATATCCTATTTTTTATGGTTATAAGTCTTCTCAAGTACTGAAAACTATTTAGGAGATTTGGAATTCTCAATAGTAGGAGCATGAGATTCTAATTCGTTCAAGGTAAATTTAAAGTTATTCTTAGTTCTTAGGTCCCCACCATTAGCTATTTTCTTCTTCTAAACTATTTTAGGTTCTTTTATGTGTTCTTGTTTTATGGTATTTTTCTTTTGAGTTTTAAGAGGGCATTGTTTAGCCCAATGACCCATCTTTTTGTACATAAAGTACAAGGAAGGAATCAATTCATATTCAAGTGGTTGCAACCAATTGTGCAACATAGAATACATCAAATATCGAGAGGGGGATCAGTATTCTAGTTGATATTCAAATAGATCCTAACATGCACAAGTCTTGTTCTATCTTCCATCATGAAATCTATATATAGTAATTCCCTAAAGGATCCAGTTAATCCATTGAAAACATCCCCATTCCATTATTCTAAAGGTAAACTAGGGAGTCTAACCATATAGGGGCCAATATAAAGAAGGATACATTTAGATCCATATTAGGAAACCATTTTGAAAGCACCGATGGTGCCTTTCCCATCATCTAGGGCCCTTTGCATACTACATTTGAGAGATATTTAACATTTGAGAATTTAAAATTAAGAAGCCTTTTGCATTACTACTATTTCAACTAGCCCTTTAAGTAGCCATTTATTTTTAATGAAGGATCTTACAAGGTTTAGATTTGGCCCTGAGCCAGTATATTTAACAACTAAATTTAAATCCATAGTTGACATTAAATAATCTATCAAAGGGTTAGGAACAAAAATACTGAACACTCCTTTTTGGAGATTAGAAATATCATTTACTGCAAGTAAAGAGGATTTTATAGAAGTTTTAACCCATAAAAAGGAAGAGCACTTATGGGTTTAGACCACTAGTTTGATAAAAATATTTTCTTTGGATTTCCACTCTTTACTTCCTCCTAGAATAGGTCTACTAACCCTTAACTCAACCTTTTGTGGCTCACTTTATCCTACCTGATTTACTTTGATCTTGTCTTCTTTTTGGCTCAAAATTTGACTAGTCCAATGTGACCCTACCATTTCTAATAGAGTCTGTAGGGATTTTGTTATTTGTTTTCTCATTAGCTATTAGAAATCTCAAAGTCAGTTTCCCATCTTTTCTAGGTGAAAAACCCTAGCTCTGCCATCAGGATTTCCTTCTTCTATTCCATCTCTTTCTCTAGCTCCATCTCTTATTCCTTCTATCTACTAAAAAAGTTCATAGAAGAGGGAAATGAGTTGTTACGCTTTATGCTTTAATAGGAAAGTTGACCGTATTTGAGTTGAGCAATTTTAACAATAGTATGCCTAATGTAGAAGTTGTATTTAAGTTACCCTTGACTCTCACTTCATCAAAGAAAGGTTTACTCTGGCCTAATATTTTACTCTAAAGATTATGATTTTCTTATGGATAAATTAAGGGAATAGGAAGATATGGAACCACTTCTAGCTAAGAGATTTCTTAGAGGAGTTTGTAAGTACAAGGGTAAATTACCCTTGAAGTATTTTTCATGTAGGAAGTTTTGTCATATTGCTTATAGTTCTCCTAGAAAAGACAAGAATGACAAGCCAAGGAAGTACAAAGAGAAGGTGAAGAGATATTGTTATCTAACTGAGGAAGGAGTCACCAATGAAGAGTCTGATAAAAAAATGAAGATGAGACTATGTTTATTGTAGTCAAGAAGGGACCATCTATAGTTAGTAAGAAGGCATTTATTTTTAGTATGAGTCATAGTCAATATTGGATTATTTTCTCTCATAATATGCATGATTATAGAAGAAAGTTCATTTAAATGGAAGAATGTGATGATCGATAAGATTCACTATTGTGATTTTTGTCCAGTGAAAGGTAAATGTTCTATTGAATTAAACAAAACAAAAAATTATGCTAGTATTTATTGGGTTGAAGGTTTGAAATACAATATACTAATTGTTTGAGACTTTAATAATAAGGGATATGTGTTAAAGTTCAACAAAGTTGTGTGTATGATTAATGGTGTATAGGAGATTTCTACTAATGAACTAAGAAAATGTAACTTATTTTGTATTAACACTACTATTAAAAATTGTTTGGTTACTTAGGTTGAGGATAGTTGGCTATGGAATAAAAGGTTTTTTCATGTAAATTTTGATAGTCCAATTAAAGAAAATAAGATGAAATTTGTGAGGATATTTCCATATCTAGTTAAACTAGATGATGTGATGTGTAAACATTATTATCTAGAAATGTTGACTAGTTCAAGTTTCATTAGTAAGTCATACTCTTTAGATACTATTTTGGATTTGGTACACACTAATTTGTGTGGTCCTATGAGAACTATAAGCTAACATGGTAATATGTACTTTATGTTGTTAATTGATAATTTCTCTAGAATGACATGGGTTATATTTCTTAAGGATAAATGAAAGGAATTTCATATGTTCAAGATATATAAAGCTAGAGTAGAGAAAGAGACCTATAAGAATATAAAGTTTCTATGCCTAGATAGAGAAGGAAAGTTCACCTAACATGAGTTCATTTCCTACTATGAAGAACAAGGAATAAAGAGACATATGCTTGTACGAAGGACTCCACAATAGAATAGTATTATAAAGACAAGAAACATATCATTTGTAGAATTCACAAGAACACTAATGATACAAAAAGATGTAGTTAATATTTTTTGGAGAGAAGAAGTGATCATTATAGTATACAAACTTAACTTGGCACATGTAAAAAGAGGTACAAACAAGATTCCCTTTGAGTTGTGGTATGATTGATCACCTAATGTGAGTTATTTCAAATGTTTATAAGTGTTACATTAAGAAATATGCATATACATAAAATTTTGATCCTAATATGGAGGGATATTCTTAGGATATTCTACAAAGACAAAAACTTATAAATGCGTGAAGAAGAGAATTGACAAGCTGGTGGAAAGTGCAAGTGTGAAAGTCAATGAATTCTCATAGAAGAATGATGAATCCCACAAGAAGGAACTAGAAGAATACAAGAAAAGTGTATATATAAAATTAGTAGAAAAAGCCACTAAAGATGAAGATTGGAAAGGAAAACAAGATGAATCGGTACAAGAAAAAGTGGAGACTCTAAGAACTGAACAGACATTGCCAAGATATGTGAAGTTAAATCATTCTTTTGATCAAAGAATTTTATATATATATATATATATATATATATATATATATATATAAGTGTTGGTGTGTTAACAAGAACAAAAGAAAGAGGAGAACATATTTAATTTATAATTTTAAACTAGGAACAATATGAGAATATTTAAAAGATGATGTGTGGGCACAAGAAATGAAAGAACAACTTGAGAAGGTAGAGAAAAATATGACACAGATACTTGTTCCTAGACTGGTGGATAATAATGTGATCAATACTAAGTGGGTGTTTAGGAGTAAAATAGATGAACCTAGTGAAGTGGTGAGAAATAATGCCAAACTTTTTTGCAAAGGATATGAGAAAAATATGGATTGGATCATTATGAAATATTTGCACTTGTGGCCATACATGAAGGTGTAGGATTCTATTAAATCTTGTGTATAATAAGTCAAAGGTGTATCATATGGATACCAAGTCTGCATTTTAAAATGGCATCTTGGTCGAAGAAATATACATTGACAAACTTGGAGGGTTTTCTTCATTAGATGGAAAGGATATGGTTTATAAGTTGAAGAAATAGTTGTATGGATTGAAGTAGGAACCTAGAGCTTGATATTATCAATTGTTGGGCATTCATTTTGCATGAGCTCAATGGCAAGAATCCATAGTGTAATTCCTCTCTTGAAAAGAAAATATTTTTAAGGATCCACTCCAAGGTTCAGTATTTGTCTTGCGACGTACCAAAATCTACTCAATAGAAGATAAATATGAGTGTTCATGAGGAGGCCTTTTCTGGTTCTAAAAACTCTTTTATCTTGTACTTGAAGTAAAATCTATTTGCTATCTCAAAATATCACACCAAAAGAAGAATTTTTTTGTTTTTTCAATGCATGCAACTGTAACAATGCAACTACTATGAGGTCCTATTCTAACAAGGGGTTAGCAAAGCAAATAACGAAACTAAAAACAAATAACATGAAATTATATGACTTTGAAACTGAAATTCCTAAACGGACATAAGCTACAGAACAGAACACGCTACGAGTTAAACCTTCGAAGAAATCGGCAGGAACCCAATGAAAACAGGAGCAGCACTTCCTAGAATCCACTGATGCAATCGTCGATGAGAACCTTTGACAAATCAAATGATGTTTCACTCTTCATCAAATCACAAGGCCATGGAAAGTGCACTCATGCGAGACAAAAAGCTATGTAGACACAATCAGGTGATCTCTTCTCAAGCTCATTACGTCAGTGGAATTCATATATTTGTAGCAAACACCAAAACTAAAAGATCACACATCCATAAATAATGCAATAAACCTTTGGTTCAATCACAATCTCATGAATAAAATCCACAAAAAAATGACACATTCAGTCAAGAATAACTACACTCCAAATGCTAGCGCCAAAAGCATAACTTTATTCCATAATAATGACAGCCCTTCTTACATTTTACAATGGGGTATTTATAATAAATTGTCTCCTCAATTTGTGTTGAGAGTGAAAGATATCTTGATGCAATAAAATGCTTTTAAAACATTTAACAAACTAAATAAATACAAATTGACAATCTAACTGGTGCTTAGAGGAACTCCATCCATATTTTATTCATTAATTGGATGCATGAGTCCTTTACAAGTCAAAAATAGAGAAAGCATGAGAGAGAAAGTAGGAGGAAGCCATCAATCAAGGTGAAAGTGCATGGAGTCACCAAAAATAGAAGTTGCCCCTTCACTAGACATGTGTCAGAGTTAACTTGTCATCAGAATGTGCTCTTGATGCATGGAAAGTGCTATTTTTGGAACTGGCAGTCAACTGTCGACACACCTCTGAATTGCAAAGCTGTAGAGCTCAAAAATGTGGAGCCACGGAGCTAAAAAATGTAGAGCTACGTACCTGCAGAGCTGTGCACCTCAATAGCTCAAATCATCAAAAAATCAAAGTTGTTAATTTTGAAAATAGTTTCTAGGTTTTTCTCAAGTGGGGTTTTAGATCACTTTTTGTATATATTCTTTTCCCATTTTTGATGATTTATACCCTCTTTATAGCCAATTACTTTTATAAACTTGAACTTCCTCTACTTCTTCGATCTAAAATCCTAAGGCACCTATGTTGAATCTTGCCATCAATAGCTGCATAAGATGAGGAACCTATTCCACTTCATGTGTCCAACCTCTATATCTTCAACCTTTGTCTTCTCTCCAACTGCCCTATCTTTCCTTGCAAGAATCCAAGTCATCCAAGTGATCAAATGTTTGAAAAATTTTCATATTTTTTCACAGATTTTTTTAGGCATTTTTAAATGGCTTTTTTGGAGGTCTTCTACTCAAAACTTCAAGTTTAAACTTTCATCAGTCCCTAAAATTGGGCAGTTGAACACTCACTATTTTAGGGACTAAAATTAGATCTTCAGTTCTTCTTTCCAATGGTGTAAGTGGTTCTAAATTCTGAGCTCTGAGTCAAAAGTTATGACCCCGACAAGTTAAGGATACCTTTTTTACCTACAAAAAGAAGCAAACATTAGTCTATAGAGATGAAAAAATACTTAATTTAAGGCAAACCTTAATGACACCAGAATTTAAAAAAAACACTAAAAAACTAGTTGCACGATGCATTTGAAGTGTGTGCGTAGTCCGAATGTAACATGAATGAAGTGTATGCAGTGCGTATGAAGTGTGCACGTGTCACACATGGTGCCTTTTCACGCACTTGGTATCTTTTGGTGTGCATGGCACTTTTTGGCGTGCTCATGCATTTGAAGAAAACACGGTTCCTTTTCATGTGTGTGACACTTTTTGGCGTGCACACACATTTGAAGCAGGTGCGACACTTTTTGGAGTTTTTTTTTTCAATTATTTGACTCTAAAATTCTAACTTCTAACCAAATTTTCTTCTCCTCACTCTGAAAGTATGAGTCTGGGAGTCAAAAAAAGTAGGCGGTCCCAATTCCTAGTGAGGAATGAGGCATGTGTTGTGAACACCACAACATTGACCACATTCCTATTTGATAAAGAATGGTTTCATTAGAACCAGTAATGAAAACAATGTGTATGTCAAAGTTGACAAGGAAGACAAATAACTAATTATTGAGATATTTATTGATGATATATTTTTTGGAGAAAATGATGAGTTAATAATTTCTCTTGTAGATGATATGAAGAATGAGTTTGAGATGTCAACGATCAATAAGATCATATTATTTATTGGTGTGTAGGTGGGAAATGGAAGCACTCCACCCTATACACACAATGAAGGGGAGAAACCAAGATCCATCCCTTTTGATTAGGTTTGATTTACATAAAAGGAAGTATCAATTAAAAATATAAATGCAAAAGGATGATTGACTTGGATTTATTTCCCTATCACCTCAACCTTAAGAGGGTTCAAGAAATATGATATAAAATATAAAAATATGTCAATATGATAAAGTATTTAGAAATGAAAGAGAAGAATATAAGATACCTTGTGAAATACAAACCTAAATATGGAATGTCTAATGATGTTTGAAAGTGTTGTAACTCAAGATCTAGGATCAAAACTATGAAATGGAAAAAAGAGCCCATAAATAATTTGACAATCTATCAGGGACAAACTTGATGATCATGGGAAGCCCAGTCACTGTTGATTTATCAGGGGTGGCCCATTCAACCCTGATAGAATGTATGCGATGCAATTCTACTTTTTGTACTTATATATAAAGTTGAAAAGTATATCCAAATCTAAAACCTATTAACCAATCTAAGATAAAAATCCTAAAAAATAAATATTTTGTTTGTTTTTGGTTTGGGGGGTTTGCCTTAGTCAAACCCTAGTTTAGGAATTAGCCTTGAATTGAAATAGAAATAGAATTCTAGAAAGTATTATTAATATATAATGTAAAAAAATATAAATCTATAAAGATGCTCTTGAATTTGGAATGTGATCAAGTATGTAGATGCAATACATTTGAATAAACTTAAAAACCCTAGTAAGGGGCATCAAAGTGAAACCAAAACCTTTATGAATGAATGTGCTTAAAATATGCCTTATGAATGCATGTAAATGAATGTAGATCTTGAGAGGATGAAAATAGAAGATACAAAATAGATATTGAATGTATGAAGAGAGGTCTTGAATGTTGAAAATTCAAGAAAAGATCTAGCATAAAATCCTTCAATAGCTTGAATGCATAAATCCTTTATCTTCACTATAGAGATAACTTGAATGCCTTGAATGCTTGAAGACTTGAGCACATAAATACTTGAACATTTGGTGATGAGATGTGATTGTGGGTGTGATAATGATGGAGAAATAGGGAAAATAAAAGAGCTTACATAGAGCTTAGAATTGACTAACTCCAATAGGATGACCTACATAGGAATTGACACTTGGAAGGTATTCGGACATGAGACCCGTAGAGAGGATCCAAAATAGGGCCCAAGTAGGGGTGGAATATAGCCGTAATTGGCTCATAAAGGGTGCAATGTTCCCTTGATTGGTCAAGGTTGCACTACACCCTGGACAACCAAGGGCTTGTACCTCCAAGATCCCTCTAGGGTCCCAAGATAGGTCTTGGATCCCATAAATTATGTAGCGAGTCCAAGATATAGCCATTTCAATGTGGGGAGATGATTCGAAGTGGTTAAATGAAGCTAAAGAAGGACCTAGTGAATAGATCTTAACTCAACATTAATGCTATGAAAATAGAAGGTTTAAAGAGGATCTATTAGGTTTTACTCAAATTCCACCTAGGAGAAATGATAGAAAGGGGAAGAAAGAGAAAATATGAAAATGATTGATAAACTCAATTTTAATGGGTGCTAAATAATAATTAAATTAAGGTTCTTGAAATTTAAGATGGTACATTTAGCCCCTACTTTAGTCAAAGAATGAACCAACCCACACTTGTGGTATAATAGAGAGAAGAAGAAGAGAAGAATCCAATGAATCATAATCACATAAAAAATCACTAAGTCAAGGGAATAAGCCCCCAATACCAAGGGTCCTAACTCCACATCCATGCACTAGGGTATAAATAAAAACAAAAAATAAATAAGGTGAAAAAGAAAAAGACACTAAAAAGGGAAAGACATTGGAAGATAATAAATGATGAAATAAGAAATTAAAGAGAGACATCATTAATAACACAGCTTCAAGATCTATCTCTAGTAGTATGGAATCAAATTAGAGAGAAGAGAGACAAAAAGTGACTACCTCACCCAGTAGAGTGCCCACCCAACTATGAATCTATGAAAGAGATGATGCAAAATATGCCATTGAATGGTATAATGAGGTGGTAAATAAATAGTCAACCCACCAAAGTTTCATCCATAGATCAACATCCCTCATATCATCATGTCATGATCCTATGTAAAAATGTGTTACCTATATATGGGCCTTAGCATGTTATGCTTGAATGTGTTACTTATATTGGGACTTAAAAAGTTGTTGTGTTACCCCTATATAATATTTAACATGTTTAAATATGTTCCACCCATAAATAATATTTAGAAAGCTTATTTTTATCATGTATTATGGTATTTAGCATGTGTGTTGGTGTGTGCAAAAGAGGGATGAAGTAACAATGCATAGATTTGAGAATAACTCAGAAAGAATACTAAGCATCTAGAGACAAAGTACTCTAAGCTATGCTCAAAATCCATATTTTCTACCCCATTAGAGAAAAAATATGTACAAGGAGGGTGTATTTATTCCACCTCCTTATCACTTATATATAAACTAGGCACAAGAAGGAAAAGAAAGATGATACCTACTTACAGAACAATGAGATATCCTTAAAGAAAAAATAAAAACTATATTATTATCAAAAAGCCTTAACTCTTAAGATCTAAGCACACACATACTCATGAAATGGATATCACTTATGATAAGAGGATCCTCAAAAGGAGGAACTATTAATAACAATAAATCCACCTAAGAGGAGTGCTTGATCAAGAAAGCGCCTCTAGGAAGAGAAGAGGGAAGAAGAACAAGAATGCACCCCTTCAACCCCCCTATGTATATAGGTGAATAGGGATCCTTGGATGAAGGATGAAAATATCAAAGCAAGGAAAAGGTGTACATAATGGATATATATTTTCTTGATAAATAAGAGTTGATGACATAGGAAATGCACCTCTTTTAAAAGAGAGAATCCATAGATCAAGACACAATTATTTATAAAGCAAGAAAAATTTCACATAATAAAAAAAAATCATGTAACCTAGAAGAAAGTAAATTCTTAGAAAAAAAGAGAATGAATATACAATGCTTCTTTTCCCCAAGCATGAAACAAGAGAAGAAAGTCTATGGTGGATTATATAACAAGATCTTGAAGAATATAAGGATGATTCATAAGCAAAAATTGATAGTCATGCAGAAAACAGAAACAATCAATATCCAACAAGAAAATATATTGCAACACTATAGTAGGCTAGAGAGAAAGAAATAGTCACAAGATAATCAATTCCAAGAAGTCTAGGAAATAATATCATAGAGTAAATGAAGCTATATAAGATGATTATATGAGAAGTATTGGGATCAAAGATACAAATGATATATTTCTAGGAAAAAACACAAGGTCATGCATGTGGCAAAGTAATACACACCTAAAAATGAGAAATTTCCATAAAACAATACTAATATATAGGGAAATAAAGAGAGGAAATTTTTTCATTATAACATCTAAAGAACATCTTATACACATAGGAAATATAGGGAAGAAGGAAATCAACACCCATGTAATAGATAGAGATAAGACACACAAAGAAGGAAAGAAGAACATCATCATGCAATGAGAAAATAATGCAAGAAGACAAGAAGAGAATAGAATATAAGGCCTAAGAAAGAAGGAATAACAACCTTTTTCTCCTACCTAAAAATTTGTAAAATGTCTATGTATGAAAGGAAGAGGAGATCCCTAGAAGAAAAGAAAATAAGGAATCCTTTCCCCCTAGCACAAAGGAACAAGAAAATGAAACCTATTGGGAGATTCTAAATAAACATTAAACAAGATAATGGGAAATCCACTCCAATAGTTGAAATTCGAGTAAGTGAAGTTACAAAGAAATTGTAGCACCTCACATGTATAAGGAATAATTCCTAGAGAAGCCTTTTCCTTACATACAAAATAAAATGAATACAATCAGAAATCATGTGAGAATCATTATAGTGAAAAGGATATGAAAATTTAAAAGGAGAGTCTTGATCAAGAGCCATGCTAGATTTTTTATTTTAGAAACAACTAATTGAATATAAACCTTTAAGGCCAAATCTCATTGAGTATCTAGATAATATAGATTAGGAGTGGGTAAGAGAAGATGAAGAGGAGGTCACCTAGTGTATTCTTGCACTATTCTAGAAGGAGAATACCCAATAACACATTTTTCTACCTTAGGAGATATATGAATAGGATTTTTAATACCATGTTCATTAATACTAAGTCATAAGCCACTGTAACCTTTTTATATCAATTATTTAATAACCTTTAGGATAATTATTTATTAATTCTTCAATAGGAGGATATTTTTCACTAGACTCATGAGCAAAGGTAGTATAAGGAATGCCAATAGGAGGAGGGGTAAAAGGAACTTTATGTTTCCCTTTATTATGAGTAGGTGGAGAAGGTTCATTAAGGAATGCGATAACATCCTCATCATGAGTTAAGTTTTGAGATAGAACATATATCTAAGAAGTTTTAGAAGATGAAGAAGGAAAAGGAGGATTATGAGCCATTAGGAAATGGATTGGGAGTATCATCAACTAGAGTTCTCACATAATCTAAAGAAGAAATAAGACAACCACATACAAATATAATCATAAACTTGAAAGAAGGAAAATATGTAATTGTTAATCTCATAATAACATAGGCAAGGCAAGCATGAATATTCATAAACACTATGAAATGCATAAAACTTTCATAAACATCATAAGTGATATAAAAAGATGCAAGAAAGAGAATATTGAAAAAGATAGCCATACACAAAAGATATTCGTGATGCAAGTATGTAAAATGAAAATGCTAAGAAAGTAACACCAAGAAGGAAACAAGTCAAGTTCATCAACATGTAGAAAAGGTAAAGAAGAAATGTAACAACGTAACTCCAAAATAAATGAAGAGAGTGTGCTGGGTTCACCAATAATGTATAGATGGGAAATGGAAGAAATCCACTCTATACACATGATGAAGGGGAAAAGGAAAGATTGGCCACTTTAGATTAGGTTTGATTGACACAAAAGAGAGTATAAACGCAAAACCTAACTAAAAAAGGATGAAAAAATGGATTTATTTCACTCTCACCTCCACCATAAGAGGTTTTAAGAAAGATGATATGAAATATAAAGATATGGAAATATAATAGAGTATATAGAAATGAAAGAGACAAAGATAAGATATTTTCTAAAATACAAACAAAAAAGTGGCGCGTCAAATGATGTATGAAATAATTGTAACTAGGCAAAACCAAGAAACCATTTGGAAATCTATTAGGGAAAAAATGGATGATCAACAGTGACCTAGTCACCATTGATGCATCAGGGGAATCCTAATCATCCATGATACAATGTATGCGACACTAATTATAACTTTATAGTTCTATAGAAAGTCAAAAAGGGTATCCAAATCTGCAACCTATTCACAATTTTGAGATCCAAAACCTACAAAATAAAGAGTTTATTTGTCCGTGATTGGAGGGGGGGCAAGGGATTTTCCTCAGTGAAACACCACTTTTGGAATTAACATTGAATTTAAATAGAGGTAGAATTCTACAGTAGTAATAGATCTAACATGAACTATTGTATATATATGAATATGCTCTTGAATTTGGAATGTAATCAAGTATGTAGATGTAATAACTTTGACTCAACTTCAAAACCTAAGAAATGACATTGAAGTGAAACAAAAAAATTCATGAGTATATGCTCTCGAAATTTGAACTATGAATGCATTTAAATGGATGTAGATCTTGTGAGGATGAATATAGAATCTGGAAAAGGGATCTTGAAGAGACATTGAATGTTGAAAATACAATAAAATATCTAGCATAAAATCCTTCAATAGCTCGAATGAATGAATCCTTGGTCTTCACTATAGAGATAGATTAAATTCCTTGAATACTTGAAGACTTGACCTTTGAAACATGAATTATTGAACACTTGGTGATGCGATATGATTGTGGGTGTGAGAATGATGAAAAAATGGAGGAAATTGAAGGGCTTATATCGAGCTCAAAATTGGCTAATTCCTACAAGCTGACCTACACATAAATCAACACCTTAAAGGTATCCATATATGGGGCCCAAATAAAGGACCTAAAATAGGGCCCAATCAAGGTCACACTATGACCCTAATTTTCACATCAAGGGTGCATTATGCCAACACTTTTTGGATCCTTTTGGGGTCCCAAAAGAGGTCATAGATCCTAGAAATCAAGCACAAGCTCTAGGATATAGCCATTTCAATGTAAAGAGAATATTCCAAGTGGTTAAATGAAGGGAAGGGAGAACCTAGGTGAATAGATCTTACCTCAAACTTAACACCATGAAAATAGGAGCTTTAAAGAGGATCTATTAAGTTTTACCCCAATTCAACCTTAAGCTAAAGGAAATAAAAAAGGAATAAGAGGAAAGATACAAATGAATGACAACCTCACCTTAAATGAGTGTTATACCATGATTAAGGTGAGGTTCTTCTAATTTAAGATGGTACAATTGGATCCCTAGTTTCATAACTTAGTGATAGTATATACATTATTCAATCCAATTATGTTAGTTAAGTTCTAAAGACATTTAGATTAGAGGATTTCAAATTATTGAGTACACCTACGGTGAGTGATTGCAAGCTACCTAAGGAAAATGAATCTAAGGAAGTGGACTAGACCTCGTATAGGTCCATGATAGGAAAGTTGTAGTATGTTGTTGAAAATAGACATTACATAGCACAATCTATTAGATAAGCTGCAAGATTCTTTTAAAATCCTAAAGGATCACATTTAATGACAATGAAGAGGATATTCAATTTTCTAAAAGGGATTGAAGACTGTGATCTTTGGTATGCAAATAAAGGTGATTTCTAATTAAGTATGTTTACAGATGCAGATTGAGAAGTTAATGTGGATGATAGGAAGAGAAAAAGTGGTGGTGCATTCTTTCTTGGTGATAGGCCCATTGTTAGAAATTATTAAGAATAATTAAGAGGGGGGGTGAATCAATTATTCAAGGTCTAGATGTCCTAATAAAAATTTTCACTCAGCCTAGTGAACCCATTTAACTATTCATGCATCCAAGCAAAACATCCTAACTAGCAAGTTATTGATAAATCAACATGCAGTAATAAGACATGAAATATCAACACACATAACACATTGATTTATGTGGAAACTCAATTTGGGAAAAACCAATAGTAACATGCTACCTCTTTTCCACTCTTTTGAAGTGATGCCCTGTGAAAGACCAACCCTATTAAAGGTTACAAAACACGGTTAAGTGTGACCCGGTTAAGGGATTTCAATCACCCTTTTAGAAGTGAGCCTGGTTAAAGGACTTTAGTCCATTCACATGGACTACCACCCTATTAAAGGATTTTCTAATGGTTGTTACACCAACCTTAGTCCAAAGGATTTTTCCTTGATTGATATAATTGTTAGAGAGTAACAATAAGGGATTTTGATCTGATACAACTTACAACATAACTTGCAGATTTATCTCTCAATTTAGTTCACAATTCTACTTAGCTTTCAATCTCTATAACTCTCATATCTTGTTTACTCCTCAAGTTTCTATCTCCTTGCGTCTCCTTTCTTATTGTGCCAATGCAATCACTTCTATAGTCACTTGATGAAGCAAAGTCCCTATAATCTATTCTTCTTTCTCAATGTCTTCTACTTGACACCACGCACTCTAGCCTTACCACACTTTTCTTCATGACCATTAATTCCTTAATTAGGAATTTAGAATACTTTTCTCACTCTAATTTCCCCCATCTAAATTAGGGTCTGAATAGATTAGGTAAGATACAATGTATCTACCCCTTATCTTGTTTCTTGTAGAAACTTCATGTAGAATTCACTTGCAATTGCCTAAAAATGGTTAACCTCAAATTTTGTACCACCAGCTCATCATCCTTATCTTCCACGTAGTTCACAAAATTCAAGATAACAAACTTATTATCTCAGATCTGGTGAATCTTTGACTTTTCAAATAATGCAATAGCTCAACACTATTAATCTTCTAGTGCTTGGCACATATAGTGTTACTCGAAACCTATTAGATTTTCACTCGACATCAACTACATTTTACTAATGCTCAACACCTATTACATTTTTCTTAGCACCAACTACATTACTTGGCACACACTAGAATTCTATTTTACTTAGCACTAGCTGATATTCTTCTCAACATGAACTAACTTTGCTTGGCACCCTCTAACAACTTTTGTCAAACTTTGCAGACAAACTTAGATTAATCTATTTTTCTAAAGTCTCTAAGTGTCTTCAAGTATATTATCAATACATTATTTCACCATTGTCTTAACTAATCCTTCTACTTCATTACATAATCATAACTCAACCTTTCCCTTAGGTGGTGTTGTTAAATTTTATTGATTAAATCTTCTTCATTAATCAACTAAGTGATAGTACTTGGATCTTATATGAAATTGTCTCTCCAGCAAATAGCTAGTTTGACATCAGTGACAAAATAATGATTGAAAACATTCTTTGAAAACAATCTCTTTTTCTCAACAATGATCTTTTCAATTAGATTTCAACAATCTCCCTCTTTGGCATTGATGGTAAACCAAACTAATCAACCAAGTCACCTATAGTATTATGTGTAATCAAAGATGACTAGGTTAAAATAGTAAGGCAAATGCCAAAAAAAATCTTGTATCCAAATTGTTCCTTCTATCAGCATCTTCAACCTTCTTATGACTCCTTAATTTTTTTAATATCTCCCTCTTTCAAGGTATTAGGGTAATCATCTCCATTGCTGATACACTATCTCCTCATTTTTGTTCTACTCCCTCTCTTCTCGTCATCTAGATTGATTTCTATTTGTACTATTTTATCCCTTGTAATGTCCCCTTTCAAGACTTTATATAATTTCCTCTTGAAATGTATAAATTTGATAATAATTTGATTGTTACCCCATGTAAAGCCCCCATTCTAACTATCCTTTAAGTTGTTCTTAGTTTCTTAATTTAAGATCTTATAAGTAACTTCAAGTATGAATTCTATACTTGGCAATATATAGAATTAGTATTTACTCTCCAAAGCCTCTAACTTCTTGATAACCTATACACATATAGGGGATGATAACTTTATATAATTAGGTATCTTCCTTATAAGCTTGCAACTAGTAATAATATCCTCTTATAATATCCTTGGATAAGTGAATGCAATTTTTGGTGCCTTCTATGTACTTCCCTTAGTTCTTTCCAATAGTGTTGATTTCGCACCTAATGACTACATCATTTTTGGTGTTTGACTATGTCTTTGTTCCTTCCTATTAAGGCTGATCTTTTTCCTTTCTATTAATGCTAATGTGGAATTTGGTCTAATTATGTGTACCTCTTTTTAATCTGCCTCCTTCTGCATGGTTCAGTGATTTGATCAATGTCTTTTGATTGATATCGATGTGAAAATTTGAGTGAGATGCCTTGGCTAACATAGTTCGGTGATAATCTACTACCACCCTCTTCATAGAACTCGATGCCTTTGTTACATGATCTTTGATATATGTTCCATGTATTTAATGTAGGTAGGGATGATGATCAAATATATAAGATTCCCTGGTGTATATCCTCTCATTTTCTTTTTAAATGTATTTTGATGCCTCCCTTGCTCTATGTTTTCTGATGTATGTCCTTTGTGCTTTTATGAGAGTCCATGCCAATCTGCGATAAGGAATCTGATTTTCCTTCGATGTCTTTCCCTATATAAACTAATCCTCTTCTCCCATCCATCCATGCCCATGTCGTGCCTTCCATGTCTATAACCTATACGTTTCAGGAGAGGTCAATAGTCGTGTCCCGTGGATACTCATTAATCAATCGGTTATGGTTATGTTAATATATATATTATTTCCTATATATATTATAACGATTAATATATTTTAAATTTAGTAATCAATTTATTATTAGTTATTAATAGTATTTATATTCAAATGTGATACTAGTTAGATATATTATCATCTTATTAATTTATAATGTAATTATAACATTTATTTATTCTTATATCTTGATAGTCTTGTTATGAATAATTATTATTATTTATATTATTATGAATAATATAAATAATTAAGTAAAATAAATAGATCATAAATAGTTTATCAATATTATTTCTTTTAAAAGTATATCAATTATTATTATATTTTATCCAATTATAATTATAGGGTTCTCTTTAGGAGGGGTCATGATAGTCTCCCCTTCTCAAAATTGCTTGTCCTCAAGCAATATCACTCATACATGAGCTCTTTCATAGACAAGAAACATATTTTCATATAAAAGGTCTAGAAGATTTTATAAAACGTACATTTCTAATGAATGAAAACACGAAGAAAATGTGGTGCAGACAGATGAAGACACGAAGCAAACATGATGCAAACACATCATACATTATTTTTCACAATGAAGTAGAGCAAAGGGAATAATCTATAAAATATACTTCCCTAGTATGCTTTTTTTTAATCATAGATCCTACAACACAAACAATTATTAGCATGTACATGTATATAATAGCTTTAAAGAAGAGATTAGTCATGATGAATTATTTCTCAACCAATTTCCTACCAAGCCCAAGAGCAGAACTCTCACCCCCTTGGCCCTGGTGGTGGGTGTTAGGCATCCACATGAGATGGTCTACTCAGTGGATTACTTGTCTAGCCTATAAGGTTCTTGTGAAAAGGAACCATTACTATCTTTCCCTTAACTAGCACTACAGTAGGGTGTCCTAACCACTCTCCCTTGATTGCAGACTCCATAGGAAAGTTGATAGGGTGCCCTTACTATTTTCTTCATAACTAGTACTACAATAGGGTGTTCTCCCCTGATTGTAGACTCCATAGGAAAGTGATAGGGTTCCCTTACTATCTTCCCTTTAACTAGGACTACAATAGGGTATCATAGTAGCTCTTCCTTGATTGTAGACTCCATAGGAAGGATAGATGCCCTTATAGTCTTTCCCTTAACTAGTACTACAATAAGATGTCTTAACGAACCTCCCTTAATTATAGACTCCATAGGAAAGTTAAATATGTCCTTTCCCTTAACTAGTACTACAATAAGGTATCTTAATAGACCTCTCTTAATTGTAGACTCCATAGGAAAGTTAAATATGGCCTTTCCCTTAACTAGTACTACAATAAGGTGTCTTAACAAACCTCCCTTAATTGCAGACTCCATAGGAAAGTTATATAAAGTAGGGTTTCTATACAGTCTTTCCCTTAACTAGTACTACAATAAGGCATCTTATAGACCTTCCTTGATTGTAGACTCCATAAGAAAGCTACTTGAAATCCCTAAATCATTTCTCAAATAATCAATTTTACACCTTTATGATTACATTAACTAAGAAAACTTACAATTTCATATTTTAACTATGGTTGAACTTCCTCGAAGCTCCATTGGCTTCCCTCTTTTTTCATTGACTAAATGATATTGGTGTTCCCTCGATCATCTCTCATCTTCTTCTAAAGACAATAAAAAAGGATCTTCAATGTTTGTCTCATCAAGCTTTAATAACTCAAATCATGAATCCTTCCAATATACATAATGGCTTATCATGTTTTCTATTCTTCTATTGACATAAGCTTACACTTCATGATAGAGAGCACTCCTCCTTGGGTGGCTAAAATATTCAATGCATCTATCATCTACATTAACCATTCCATATAGCAGTATCAATAGCCTCCTTCATGCTCCAGCATTGATTGTTCATAGATGGCATCTAGGGCCATTAGAAGTCAATTGTTGTCTAGTAATCATATGATCATAGAAAGCTCCACTTTTAAGAAGAGTTTGAGGACAATCCTGACTCGAAACAAGCATTGATTCATCTTCAGCAGTGTCACTTTGTTGATTCTCATTCTTAGTTGTAGAAATAATCACTCACTAGCCAACATGACTATTTTCTTCATCAAGATTTGAATTCCCTTAATACTCCATTTAGCAGCATGGATCCCATTATACATATGTGGTTTATGAATGACTATGATTTATTCATCATACATAATTTTCTCTAATTGGTGGTTTGGTTGTATCAGTAATCATTGACCAATTATTAGATGCAAGAATTAGTTTTGATAGTAAATATCATTGTAATTATCCTTATGCAATGTACTTCCTTCCACTCCATGTCCTAGACATGAGATACTAATGGAATACTTTGATGCACTAAGCAATGATAAATTTATCTATCTATTTGATAATCTAGACTGATCATCATTTCTTTCTTAATGTGCTTCATATATCTTCTGCATTAATTTTCAATAACACTAATCAGGTTATTTGTTGTAGAAATGTCATAATCAAAGGCTAGCAAGATCTTATCTCTGATACCATTTGTAATGTCCCCTTTTAGGACCTTATATAATTTCCTCTTGAAATGTATAAATTTGATAATAATTCAATTGTTACCCCTTGTAAAGCCCCCATTCTAACTATCCTTTAAGTTGTTCTTAGTTTCTTAATTTAAGATCTTATGAGTAACTTCAAGTATGAATTCTATACTTGGTAGTATATATAATTAGTATTTACTCTCCAAAGCCTCTAACTTCTTGATAACCTATACACATATAGGGGATGATAACTTTATATAATTAGGAATCTTCTTTATAAGCTTGCAACTAGTAATAATATCCTCTTATAATATCCTTGGATAAGTGAATGTGATGTTTGGTGCCTTCTATGTACTTCCCTCAGTTCTTTCCAATAGTGTTGATACCGCACCCAATGACTACTTCATTTCTAGTGTTTGACTATGTCTTTGTTCCTTCCTATTAAGGCTGATCTTGTTCCTTTCTGTTAATGTTGATGTGGAATTTGGTCTAATTATGTGTACCCTTTCTAATCTACCTCCTTCTGCATGGTTCAGTGATTTGATCAATGTTTTTTGATTGATATCGGTGTGAAAATCCAAGTTAGATGCCTCGGCTAACATAGTTTGGTGATAATCTGCTACCACCCTCTTCATAGAACTCGATGCCTTTGTTACATGATCTTTGATATATGTTCCATGTATTTAATGTAGGTACAGACAATGATCAAATATATGAGATTACTTAGTGTATATCCTCCCATTCACTTTTTGAATGTGTTTTGATGCCTCCCTTGCTCTATGTTTTCTGATGTATGTCCTTTGTGCTTTTATGAGAGTCCATGCTGATCTGCAATAAGGAATTTGATATTCCTTCAATGTCTTTTCATGTATAAACTAATCCTCTTCTTCCATCCATCCATGCCCCTGTCATGCCTTCCACATCTATAACTTATACATGTTAGGAGAGGTCAATAGTCGTGTCTCGTGGATACTCATTAATCAATTGATTATTGTTATGTTAATATATATATTATTTCCTATATATATATATATATATATATATATATATATATATATATATATATATATATATATATATATATATATATATATATATATATATATATATATATATATATATATATATATATATATATGTTGCTATTATTGTTATATGATATTTAACTATTTACTCTTATACTCATATTTTATTATCATTATTGTACAATATTTATAATATTATAACAATTAATATATTTTAAATTTAGTAATCAATTTATTATTAGTTATTAATAGTATTTATATTCAAATGCAATACTAGTTAGATATTTTATCATCTTATTAATTTATAATGTAATTATAACATTTATTTATTCTTATATCTTGATAGTCTTATTGTGAATAATTATTATTATTTATATTATTATGAATAATATAAATAATTAAGTAAAATAAATAGATCATAAATAGTTTATCAATATTATTTCTTTTAATAGTATATGAATTATTATTATATTTTATCCAAGTATAATTATAGGGTTCTCTATAGGAGGGGTCATGACATCCCTCATAGCTACTATTTCTTCTTCTCTTTCTCCCTCTCTTCTTTTGATCCTTCATGCTTGATCAATTTCTTCTATTTCTCCCTCTTTGACAACAATGCCAAAGACATATCATCTCAACATCTTATCATGGAAATGTAGAATTTGTAGTAGCTTCCAATCTCTCCCTTTTTCACCTTTCTTGTGACTATTTTGGAATTTTATCACTTTAATTACTTTAGGCAAAACCTAAAGTAAGATCCTCTACACCAATTTTTAGTATTCAACAATCAACCTATTTGATGAACGATAGTTCTATTGTTGCTCAAATAGCCTTGGATAGGGGTATCACCCCCAACTTACCTCTAAGATATTCAAATTCATCCTTAGGTAATGGTTTTGTGAAGATGTCAGCAATTTGTTCCTTTGAATTAACATATTCCATCTTCATTGCTTTGTCTTCCACTAGTTCTCTTACATAATGATACTTAATTGCAATGTACTTTGTTTTGGCATGCATCAGAGAATTCTTTGATATGTTGATGGCACTGGTGTTATCACAATAAAGTATCATAGGTTTAGTTATCTCCTCCTCATACCTTTAACTAAATGCTTGATCCATACAATATTGGTACAGTTTATGGTAGTAGCAACATATTCAGCTTCAACTATGGATTGTGAGGTACAACTTTGCTTTTTACTAGTCTAGGTAACTAGTCTTCTACCTAAAAAGAGTGCTCCTCCACTGGTGGTTTTCCTATCACCTATATTTCCTTCCCAATCAGCATCAATGTAGGCTTTTATTTCAAATTTTTTATTCCTCTTATAGTATAAGCCAAAGTCATTTGTTCCTTTTAGGTATCTCATTATTCTCTTTAGTACCATAAGATAATTTTCTCTTGGATTTTCCAAAAATCTTGCAACTATTCCAATAGATAATGCAATATCAAGTCTGTTGTGTACAACATATTGCAACTTACTAATCATTGACCTATATAGTGTTTGATTGACTTTAGTTGATTCATCATTCTCTGATAACTTATGTCTAGTTATCATTGGTGTACTTATAGGTTTTGAATTTTTTAGCCCAAATGTTTTTAGTATCTCCTTGATATACTTTGACTAGGTGAAAAATATTCCATATTGTAGTTGATAAACTTGTAGACCAAAAAAGAACTTGATTTCACCAAATATTGACATCTCAAAATCATGCTTCATCCGATTAGTAAAAATCTTTGCATAGAGCATCTTTTCCTCGAAATATTATGTCATCAACAAAGATTTTAGATAACAATATGTCCTTAACTTTTTCTATTTTGATGTATAGATTCCTATTATCATCAGTTCTTTCAAATCCAATCCTCACAAGATATTTGTGAAGCCTCTTGTACCATGCTCTTGGCACTTGTTTTTGCCCATAGAGTGCTTTATGCAGTTTACATACCATATCCTTGCTGTTGTTATCCACAAATCCTTATGGCTATTCTATGTAGACTTCCTCTTCCAATATACCATTTAGAAATGTAGATTTGACATCCATCTAGTAGACTTTGTATGCTTTTTAGGTAGCATATGCAAGTAATGTTCTTATTCCCTCCATTCTTGCAATAGGGGCAAATGTTTCCCCATAATCTATTCCTTCTTCTTGGGCATATCCATTACAAACTAGTCTGACTTTGTTTCTTGTGATCTCACCATTTTCATCTAGCTTGTTCCTAAACACCCACTGGGTACCAATCACATTTTTATCAATTGGTCTTGGAAGTAAGCTCAAAGTTTTGTTCTTTTCTATCTACTCAATTTCCTCCATAGCTTTGTACCAATTATCATCTTCTAGTGTAGCTCTCACTTTTTTGGGTTCTATCTAACTCAGCAAGCATGGTTCATTCCTTAGTTTATTCCTTTTCATTGGTCTTGGATCCTTGTTTCCAATAATTTTTTCAACATGGTGATATCTTCTGACATACTGGGTAGTCTTGGTTTAGTCCTTGCTTTCACATTTTTTCTTTCAATTTCAAAGTCACTATGCACAATTCTTTTAGGTAACTCAAAACCTCTATCATGTGTACTAATTTCAAAATTAGAATGTACATTTTCTTCATTCTACAACTTGGCATCTAAATGCAACTTGGCATTCATTGGCTATTACTCAGTAGTTACTAAAACTTGTTGCTAGATCTCCACTTGGTTGGCAACTTCTTCTTCATAAGGCATTCCCTCATAAAATTATAAAATGATTTGTATTCTTTTGGACTTTTGATGAGTTCATCATCATGAAATTCTATGTATTCATCAAATTTTATATTTTCATTTTCCACAATCTTGTTAGTGTTAGTGTTCAAACACTTATATTCTTTGCTTCTTGTTGAATAACCAAGGAATATGCCTTCATCAATTTTTGCAACAAATTTACCATTTCTAGTATCCTTAAGAATATAGCATTTGCTACAAAATACTTTGAAATTTTTTACATTAGGTAAGTGACCATACCATAATTCAAAAGGTATTGCATTTGTACCTTTCTTGATTTGTACTCGGTTCAGGGTCTAGACAACTATACTTATAGCTTCTCTCTAGTACTTTAGAGCAACATTCTTCTCCATCATTAGTGTATTGGCATAGTCCATTACTGATCTATTTCTTCTCTCAAAAATTCCATTTTGTGGAGGGGTTCTATGTGTAGAAGCTTGTCTCTTGATTCCTTTGTCATTATAGAACATATCAAATTCTCTTGATGTGAATTCTACTCCTTTGTCTAATCTTGGATACTTCATACTTTTTCCTATTTCTTTTTCAACCCTTGCCAAATACCACTTAAACATTTGAAAGGCATCATACTTTTTCTTTAACAACATAACAGTCATCATCTAGGAGTAGTCATCAACAAAAAACATTATATATCTATCTCCTTTGTAACTTTGTACCTTTATAGGTCCACACAAGTTAGTATGAACAATATCTAATACTTCTTTGGAAGTATAGTTTTTACTTTTGAAACTTGACTTGGTTATCTTACCTAACTAACATTGTTTGCACATTACATTGTCAAGCTTTTTAGTTTAGGCAAACCTATCACTTTCTTCATATTGTTGATGCTAACCAAGTTGTTAAAATTCACACGACATATCCTGTTATGCCATAGCCACACATCATCAAATCTCACAATAAGATAGGCATAATCCTCTATATCTAGGTAAAATAGATTGCTTCTAGTTTGGTCTCCTTTTCCTTTCAGATTTCAATTAATGTCATAGATCTTGGCAGATTTGTTTCCAAACTCTACTTTGCATCCTACATTGCTTAGTTGTGACACACTAAAAAAATTGTAATTTAATCCTTCAACATAGTATGCATTATCACATGAAATCTTCTCTGTAAGCTCAATGGAACCTTTTCCTTTTATTAGAGATGGGGCGTCATTTCCAAATCTAACACTATTTCCATCATACTAGGTTAAGGTGACAAACTTACTTTTGTCTTCTATCATGTGATGTGAGCATCCACTATCAATGATCCATTTGTCATTCTTGTTCACATAGGTTACAAGTGTTGTCTCATCTTCATAGATTCATCCTTCATAGCAACATAGACCACCTCATCATCATTTTCATCTGAATCATCTTCTTCTATAATGTAGCACCTTTTGCCTATGTCTTTGTACTCTTTGTTGTCATCATTTCTTTTGCCTTTGTATTTGTCATTTCCTTTCTAATTTCTCTTTTTTGGACACCTAGTAGTAATATGTCCAACTTCATTGCAATTAAAATAAATGATAGGTAGCTTATCTTTAAATTTACCCTTTCCTCTATGGAATCTTCTTGTTGGCAATGCTTCTAGTTGATTGACATGTTCTTCATTAGTGTCACTATTACTAGACACATGTTTTATCCTTCTCTTCTTCCTTTATTTCTTCTCATTAGAATTTTTCAGTAGTAGCTTAGCCTTGAAAGCACATTCAAGAATTTCTAGCTTGTACTTGTCAAAATTTTATAATTCAAATGTAGTGAGTCTTCCTACTAAACCTTAAATGGTTAGTTTGTTCCCCAGAATACACCTTAGTTCTTGGATAGCTGAGACTCTAATAGGATAGATAGGTAATAAAGTTATCAAAACTTTGCTAAGAACTGTATCATCATCTAAATGACTAGCAACACTTCTTATTGCACTTACAACCTCTTTTATTCTAGAAACATACTAAGCAATGTTCTCACCTTCCTCCATTCTCATGTCATCATACTTTCTTCTGCGGCTTTCTAACTTGGCTCTTTGTACATTTTTATCTCCACCATAAATAGTTGACAAGGCATCCCACATCTTGAATCCAATGTCACATCCCTTGATGTCATCAAATTATGCATAGTTAAGGGCAGAGACAATCTCAAACATTCCCTGATCATGTTCCTTCTTTATATCTTCAGTAGTAGGCACACCAACTAGATCAACATGTTCCACTATTATTGAGGTTTGTGCATGATCACCTATTCCTCCAAGGTGTAGCTTCATTAGACTTTGCCATGTAATTAAGTTGTCTCTCTTGAGCTTGGCCACTTCTCTCTTAGACACCTTGATCTTTATGCTTATAGTACCTTCAAACTAGTTTAATTAAAAGATGGCTCTGATACCAATTGTTAGAAATTCTTTGGAATAAATAAGAGGGGGCTGAATAAGTTATTCAAGGCCCAGATGTCCTAATAAAACTTTTCATTCAGCCTAGTGAACCCATTTAACTATTCATGCATCCAAGCTAAACATCATAACTAGCAAGTTACTGATAAATCAACATGCAGCAATAAGACATGAAAGATCAACACACATAACATAGTGATTTACATGGAAACCCAATTTGGGAAAAACCACCAGTAACATGCTGCCTCTTTCTCACTCTTCTAAAGTGATGCCCTATGAAAGGCCAACCCTATTAAAGGTTACAACACACACTGTTAAGTGTGACCTGGTTAAGGCATTTCAATCACCTTGTTAGAAGTGAGCCTAGTTAAAGGACTTTAGGCCATTCACATGGAATGCTGCCATGCTAAAGGATTTTCTAATGGTTGTGAAACCAACCTTAGTCCAAAGGATTTTTCCCTGCCTGATATAATTGTTAGAGAGTAACAATAAGGGCTTTTGATCTGATACAACTTACAACATAACTTACAAATTTCAAATCTCAATTCAATTCACAATTCTACTTGGCTTTCAGTCTTTGCAGCTCTGAGCTTGTTCACTCCTCAAGCTTCTATCTCCTTGAGTCTCCTTGCTCGTTTTGCCAATGTAGTCACTTTTATGGTCACTTGACAAAGCAGAGTATCTGTACTCTATTCTTCTTTCTCAATGTCTTCTACTCGACATCACATACTCTAGCCTTACCACACTTTGCTTCTTGACCAATAATTCCTTAAGTAGGAATTTAGAATACTTTCCCACTCTAATTTCCCTTGTCTGAATTATGGTTTGAAGGGATTAGGTAAGATATAGTTTATCTACCCCTTATCTTGTTTCTTCTAGAAACTTCATACAAAATTCACCTGCAATCACCTAAAAATGGTTAAACACAAATTTTGTACCACTAATTCATCATCCTTATCTTCCACTTGGTTGACCAAATTCAAGATAACAAACTTATCAGCTTAGATTTAGCAAATCTTTGACTTTTCAAATAATGCATCAACTTAACACTATTAATCTTCTGATGCTTAACATATACAATGCTACTTAGCACCTATTACATTTTCACTCAGCATCAACTACATTTTATTGATGCTCGACACCTATTGCATTTTACTCAACACCAACTATGTTACTTGGCACACACTAAAATTATCTTTTACTCAGCACTAATTGATATTCTTCTTGGCATGAACTAACTTTTCTTGGCACCCACTATCAACATTTGTCAAACTTTGCAAACAATCTTAGTTTAACATATTTTTCTAAAGTCTCAAAGCGTTTTCCAACCTTTATGTCTTCAAGTATATTATCAACAAATTATTTCACCATTGTCTTAACTAATCTTTATGCTTCATTATGTAATCATAACTCAACCTTTCCCTGAGATGTTGTTGTTACATCTTATTGATTAAATCCTCTTCATTAATCAACTAAGTGATAGTACTCGGATCTTATAAGCAATTATCTATCCAGCAAATAGCAAGTTTGATATTAATGACAAAACAATGATTGAAAATATTCTTCATCAACAATATCTCTTTCTCAAAAATTATCTTTTCAATTAGATTTCAACACCCATTTCATAGACAAGAAAAAAATAAAATTGTATGTCAGAGTCCATACCTAAAATTGAGTATGTTGTTGCTACTATAAATTGTACAGAAGTCATTTGGATCAAAAATATATATGAATACATTCAAGAGAAGGTCACTAAACAAGTGGTTATCTATTCTAAAATTATAAGTGATACACAAATATCTAAGAACCTAATGATCCACTCTAAGAACAATCATATTGCTATCAAATAGCACTTTCTTAGGGAATAAGTGCAAAAGAAAAAGGTGAGGTTGGAATATGTGCCAACCAATGAGAAGGTAGACCATATATTTCTGTGATCAATTTGTTTAATAGATTATGTATGAATTGATGTTGTTGGATTAGTCCTTATAGGGATTAAAAAATTCTATAACTCAACCAATTAGTGTAGCAAGTTGGTACAAATCAAGGAAATAAACTAACTTAGTGGAGAATTTAGTTAATTAAAGTTACATGAAACATCATAAGTATTTGGAACCCTTGGCATTATTGTCAAAGGTGGAGAGAATGAGCTACAACAAGTAAAAAATAATGAGATGCTATGAATAGTGAGGATATAAGAATGATAATAATATAATTTCCCAAGGGAGACAACATGGAAAATGATTGTGCAGTAAAGGAGATAATAGGAAGATAAGAGATCACTAAAAGGGAGATTTTACCATAGGTGATAGAGTATATGTATTGTGCTAGAGTATAAGTAGTTGAGAAGAAGAAACTTAGATAACTAAGACTTTTTCCATCAATGTAAAAGGGGGAGATTTTTGGAATTACTAACACAATAATTCTAGGAGATGATTAGTGATATCATGCTATATTTTTGGTTGCATGATAATTAGTTATTATGTTATCATTGATGTCAAGTATTGACCTAAGTGTTGTAGTAGGTTTTTGAGTTTGAACAAATGAATAGTGCATTGTAGTGAGTGTTACTAGTTTCTATCCTTATGGGAGATGTAGTGGTGTCTAAGACAATCAAATATATGGCTAATATTCCTGATGTGAAATATTGAGTAAGTTATGATCGATTGAAGGTGAATAATAAAATTTATAGAATAGTTAGTATTGATAGATAGTAGATGATTAGATTGTTTCATCAAATATATAAAGAGTTTAAGTGGATTAGTCACATGAGTAATGAGAACATGAAATGGTTATGAAAAAAATATGTGGATGATCAATAAGTAGGTGTTGTGAAGATGAGGATTCTAGAAGAAGGATCTATTTGGTTAAAATGTGTTTGACTATGATATAACATAGGAATTTCATTTTGTGCATCAAGATGTATGTTTTGACATGTGGTGTTCAATTGATAGATTTGAAGTTGAAAGAAAAAAACATGTTAGGAAATGTCTAAGGAAGTGGAAAAGTTATGGTTTCATAGAATGTTATACATTTGATGTATGAAAAAAAATTGGTGTTGATTATGTTGCATTGAAATGGTGAAGGTGCAATCAAGCTAAAGGTTAGTGTGAAATGAAATGTTTACTTTGCACTGTAGTGGATATGAATAATAAAATAAGTTTCTAATCAATAAATCATTCTACATATTTTTCCCCAATAATTATAGAAGCAAACTACATTTTATAGGTGGATCCTAACAAGTCCTTTATTGTAAATCCTTTAACAAGGTGACAAATTTATTAGTGATCTATGTCTTCTAACAAGGCTAGTATTGACATAGAAAAGCTCCTAATAGGGATATAAGTTAATCCTTTGACTAGGTGAAACTTAACAATGTCTTTGTAACTCTTAATAGGAAATACTTCAAAATAGTGCATAATATGTAGGTACTAATTTTTACGATGGTTTTTACCTAAATTAGGTTTCCACAAGACCACAATATTTTTTAAATGTTGCTTTATTTTTTCGACATCTTTTCTTTCATTTTCTATTATTAAACTTATGATTTGATAAGGGTTTGAGTGGTTGAAAATTTGCATAATTGGTAGATTATTGATTCACCTTCCCCTCTCCATAATTAGGAATAATAACATTCTTCATAAAAATGTGATTGTAGCTATATCTAAGGGGTCCTAAGGGGTTCCAATCTATCAAAATGGGTTGTGATGGTTCCTAATGGGTGGTAGGGCCACCTATAACCCATTAGTATTCCTTAAAAAACTTTGGGACCCATAGAGACATATTATTACCCATCAACACCCCTTAGAACATATTAACTTTCATAAGACACATAAATGGGTTTTATTTGGCCTTAGTGTATCATAGGGGATTGTAATGGGCCTTAAATACTCATAGGATCCCTTAAGATGTACTAAAAATATTTATAATACATCAAGACTCATTAAGACACATTGCAACTGATATTGATCATAAATTGTTTTAGTTGAGAAGGTATTACAATGATAAGAAGAAACTAGATATGGAGAATCTAGTTATGAATTTTATTAAGAATGAAACTATTCAAAAATTTCATGATATAATACTCCATGGTGAAAGGCATATTGTTTATGACCATGGGATTACAACTACATTTATTTAATTTACTAATAAGTTGCACAGGATCTTGATGAGTCCTAAGGTGTCCTAAAGGGTTGTATTGGGTCTTATGGTGTACTAATTGGTCCTAATGTTCCAATGAGTTGTAATAAGATCTTTAAGTGGTCATAGGACCACATGTAACCCATTAGGAAATAACAAGTGCACTAGGCATGGACTAGATAGAAATCCATCTTCTATATTCATTATGTCATGCTATCTATTTCAATTTTATCTAATGTGTAATGATATTATTATCAAAGGAAAATAATCTATTATAGTTTTATAAACAAAAAATTTGCAATTTTTTAAATTTATTATAAGGGTGTGTGTAGGATCATGGGGATCCAAAATGTGGCCCTATAAATAAATAAATAAACACTTTTGGATCATCCAAAAGTGCTTCAAAATTTTGTATGACCTTTACCTCCAAGCCTATCACTATATCAAAGTTTAAGTATGCTAATCATATTGGACACCCAAAATTTTGGGTATTGGAATATAAATTGGAAACCCAAAATATTGGGTAATCGATACTTGTGGTAATATATACAACCTAAGAGCTATCATTTTACTAGTTTTAATAGTAAAAAATACTTTTCTTTCAAGTATGGGGTTTTATTTTGGGTATCTATTATCATTTTCATTAAACATCTCCAAGTTGGATTTTCATATTTGTGTAGTTTTTATGCTTTTTTTCTATCACTTTTAGTTTTTTTTAAAGAGTGTGTTTTGATTTAGTTTTTTGTTTTAATATATTGAATGAATTTGAATGTTGAATTATAATTCTAATCTAATTAGGCATGATTGACACAAATGACCCTCAACTCTCTCCCCACCTTACAAAATAATGAGCCCCAAAAGAAACCACATTCACCTCCATACAAACCACAACCATACCTAATGATACACTACCCCCTCAAAACCCTCCTTGTTTGGAATATTTGATTTAACAAAATCTAAATGAACTATGAGAGATTAAAAATAAATATCAAAGCATTATTTTATTGTCTCTAATTCTATCCACTTTAAACTCCATGATGCAAAACATTAAGACACTTACCGAGCAACATAAAGATGCTCTTCATTGGTGCGATGAGATGCATGAATAATTTGATGATGGAATGAATATGAATAGGTTTCATTTGTTAACATTAGTAAATATGACTTGAGAAACCTATTTGTGAAACCCAAAACTAGTATCAAAGTCAAAAGCAAAAAACCAAAAATTTTAATAAATTGGTGCATAAATGAGGCAATGTGTGCCAACTTTTGGAATTATTGCCAGATGGTTTTTGAAAAATCACCACACAATAATTTGGAGGTGCCCTTTTATTTTTTGAGAAAATTTAATGCTGATTTTTTTCTTGGGAGGAAAGTGAACCATTGGAGCATGAGGTCCAACTAAGACATAGGTTTAGGAGCTCCCTAGGATAGACCATTTGTAGAGAGGAAGAAAGTGGTCACCTATGTTCCCCCCAATGATGTCTCCCTGCCTCTAGTGCACCATATTGATGTGATTATAGAGGATACCTTGGAAGTTATTAGAACCATTCACTCATTGAATTTTTTACTAGTTTCTTATAGTAGGTTAGTGTTGCTTCTCATGTTGTTGATGCTGGCACAAGTACTTCACCCAAGAACTCACATGTTTATGTGCCCTACACTTGCATTACATAAAAGAATTTATTCATGTGTCCTCTAAATGATTTTGATATATATTAGTATTTATTTGGGGAGGAAGAAACAATAGACTTGTGTACAAATGTTAGAGCAACTCATTGTGAGGCATCTCACATGAGAGGTGAGGAGGAGAAAGTCAAGCCATGGTCTCCTCATATCATGATAAGTCTAAACATGTTATTTTTTACAAAATTATTAATTTAAAATGATTTTTAATTAGAATAATTTTAATAACTTCCTAACATGTTAATGTGATTTAAATATTCAACTGATGATATAGGAAATGAGATATGTAGACGAGCCCATGCTCATGACTATTTTGTTTCACCTTAAGACCTATATGGTATAATTTTTTTACATATTCATTACTTTCTTTATTAATACTAAATTCTACATGTCTTCTCATCTTTCTTTTATCTTGCAAGTTTCACCTATCCCTAGGTAATGTTGGGGGGCTGAGCCAGTGTGCATTGACAAGAGGAAGGTAATTAGGTGTATTAAATTGATTAAATGTAGATGTATACTTGTAGCTTGTGTGAAATAACAAAATTTTATTTCATTCTTTATTGTATAAAGTATGGCCACTGATGATGACTCTAGGAAGCTTCGAAAGCCTAGATCCTTAGGTATTTCTATTGTATGTATATGTTTAGGGGGAAAATGAAGATACTTTAATATGATGTAGATCTCCATTTTTTGAGCCATTAAAACATTCAAAAGGAACAGAGGGGATGAAGGGAAAGCGATAATCCCAAAATATGATTCTCTTTACAACCCAAATTAGATTAGCAAGGACCCCAAAAAAGGGTGCCAATTCTAAATTTAAATTATAAAGGAGAATAAAATATAAGGGAACTCACTCTTTGGCCCTTATAGGATAAGCAAAATTGAAATAATTGTTTGGATAATATAGATCTAGATGATAAGTGTGTACAATCAACCCAATTAAGATATAGATCTAGGATAAAAATATGAAAGGAAATTAAATATAGAAGAATTACCTTGAAATATGTAGTAGAATATGTATTTTATCTCTAAAAATCATTCTTTTAAAAAATAAAAAAGGTTAAGGTCAACCTAGCTAGTCACATATCTATGGGTTTGACATGTTCCAGGGGCACTATAACAAAGTCAAACTAACTTCTTTGAAAATATCCTAAGGAGTAATTTCTAGATTTGTGTGTGAAATCTTGTTATCTTGTTACTACACACAAAAATTGAATGGTTTTTTGTCATTTGGTGGGTGAGGGCTTTCCTTGGTCAAGCCCTCAATTGAGGAATCAACCTTGAAATTATAAATGCAAATGTAAATAATTGAAACAAGATAAATGTTAGGATTCACCTTTCTCACAACCCTTATCAATTAGGATATTGTTTTGTAGTGTTTTCTAGATCTTGAATTCAATATATGAATATAGGGTATCTCTATAATTTGCAATGGATCTTCCATAATCCCATTATGATTCCATGGATGTTGTCATGCCCAAAATATAAGGGCAAAACACACACACTATTTTTTTATTTTTTTTTAAAGGACTATGATTAAATAAGATAACAATGGTTGCAAGAGATTTTAAATGTTTAACTATAATGAAACTAATTGTTTGAGTAGTTTTAAATTCAGATACCCATAAGTACTTTGAAACTAGATGCAAGTTCACCATTGATGTAAGAGGTTACAACATAGTTTGCACATTTCGTAAGAAGAGTTATATGGTTGAATTGAAAGTTTCTTAATAAATCAATTAATTAAAATAAACATCTAATCCGTTTAACTAAAGTACTAAACCATCAATCTATTTTAATAATTCCCTAAAATATTACCTCCTAAGGACAGCACTAGATTAACACAACAACTTACTCGTTATGTCACAATGACCTACTAACTAAAGTGACATCTATCTCCCAATTGCATAACCTTGATTAGCATTAATTTGATTACAAACAATATACCACTAACCCAAAAAAAAATGATCTAATTATCTAGGCCCTTCTATAACTTAATAACTTGATCGACATTACGATTTAAATCATTAAACATTAAGGGAATTTGAAACTCTAGAAGATCATTTAAATTTAACTATTCAACCATGCTAACTACATTTATCACTTTAATCAAAATCTGACTAGCCTTTACTAAATATACCATAGAGATAAACATTATTATCAATTATATTATCTACATTATAATTTCAAATTATCTCCAACTTTCTCCTAACAATCTAATTAATTAATTTATCGATTTCAATTAAAATTGAAGACTAGAATTATTTCAATTAAATCGTTAAGTAAATCTAAACTCTATTTTAAACTATTATAAAATTTAAGTTCAACATTAAAAAGTCAATATTAAGACTCATCTAATTAACTCACAATAGTAATAAACTGGTTAGTAAAACACTAAAATTATTTTAATTAAAATATACAAATTTCAAATTTAAAACCTTTTAAAATTAGAACTAATTAGCAATCTAGCAACTAAGTCACTATTCTATACTAATATCTACACTAACATATAAATATTATATTACTTCCTAATAACATCAAACAAACACCAACCTAATTATAAATTTAATGCTACTCTAATATTAATGCTAAACAAATCTACTACATTACTAACTACCAAAATAAAAGAATTACAATCTAAATCATACTATACTAAAAGAATTAATTAAATTACTAATAAAATATATATATAAAACAAACTAACTAAAATGTTAAACTAAAACAAATTTAATATGAACTACTACAACATGCAAATACTAATGCTAAATGATAAAACTTAAACTAACTTTCTAACTTAAAACTTCAACAAATCTAATCCCAACTAATAACACCTACTAAAGCTAATCTAAACTTATTTAAAAATATCTCAAACATAAGCCATACCTAACACTAACCTAGCAATTACACTACACAAATAAACATAAATTTACCCCACTTTATCCTAAGATCTACCATCTATATAGCCCAAGCCAAGTGGCCTGCCCCAAAGGATAGCGCACTGCCCAAGTGACATACACACTGACCTAAGCCTATAAGTGTAGGCCTGCCCACTCCCCATACATGAGTGAGGAAAAATCAACATTCAAGTGCTTGGGGGGGGAAAGGATATTGAAAATGTTAATTACATAAACTTTTTTTGCAAAACTTATCTTGCTCCCATGTGACAAGACATAGCCATCGAGTGGCTTGAGTACAAAGATAGGTGGTGGGAAAGTCCACGCCTAGTCTTAAAGGGGAAGGAAGAAAATGTTAAGAGAATGGGGAAAAATTAATTTTAGTGGGTAGAGTTTAGGTTTTATTTTGATTTAGAAATTAAAATGGACATAAAGTACTAGGCTAGTGCCTTGCCTTGTAGTCTCTAGGGATTTAATGCAAAAGTTTTATGGTTGACGAATGTCAACAAGACATGTATTTAATTATTTTAATTTCAAATGTAAATGATTTATATTCTTTTTAAAAGATTTAATATATATTTTTAGTTGCAATTCAAGAAATAATTCAGAGAATATTCTTTGTGACTTAGGGGGAAATTAAAATTTTCCCCATACATTTTCCATAGAGGTTTTTCACTCCTGGAGATGCACATTTTTATTTTGAAGCCAATTTTGACCAAGTGTTGGCATGTTTTTCTTTTCTATATACATATTTATACAAGGAGTGATTTTTAACCTAATGAAACATTGATTCCCCCTTTTAAGCATGCTAATACATGGATGTGAGAAAGGTTATAATTTCTTTTCTCTCCTATAATTTATGTTTTATAAATCATCACATAGCAAGGTATATGTTCCTTTATATTCAGAATTCAAGGTGGAGCCACAATTCTTAATCAAATTTGATTTTTTCAACTATGAAACTTAACAAGGAGAGAGATAACTTTGTGATCACAATGTAGGATTTTTATTTCCTCTTAATACTTAAACATTGAATTGGAAAACTTCAACATATCAAATTGCTTCTCATTAACATAATTGAAAACTTGGAAATTCATAATTCAAAGACATTATCCAATGAGCTATTTTCTCACATACATATGTAAAATCTGAAATCACATAAGAGCAATACTAGGAGATTTCATAATCTTTTTCTTTCTCTATTATTCATCCTGGTTCAAGGCTCCACTGGAAAAGAACCAATAAGAAAACCTGGGTGAAACATCACAATATCAAGAACACAACAAGCATACACGCCAACCTGGTTTTACACAATAAATCCAAACATAGGACCTGACTAGGGGGGAGGTGGATTTTTCCAATGGGAGATGTCAATCACCATGCTATAACATAGCCCTTTTGAGGCTATAACTTCAAGAAATTTTGTTCTTCTACAAGGCCCTTTCGAGGCTAATACCACAAAGATTTTCATTCCTTTCCATATTCAATAATTCACAATATCAAACAAGGCATGTGATGACAAGTAGGGGCCCATACACCCTACCCTCTTTCCCTCCTCTCACCATGAGAGGAAACTCTACACTATTGAGGTCCAACTAAGGCCCTTCCCCCGTACATGGCCACTTCTTCCCTATCCAAGGGTGAGTAATGCCAAAACAATCTCCATGAAATCCCCTCAAAACACAAAACATCAAAGAAAGCATGAGAAAACATCAAAAGAAAACAAGTTAAGATCCCTCCCAATCAACCCCCAACACACAAGCAAGCAATACAAAAACAACACAATGCCTTATGTATAATTCAAGCAAGATTCAAGCATGAACAAATGAAGAAAATAGTTCAAAGAAGTGAAGAACTCCTACCTTCACCAAAAGAGTTATGGCAAAAATGGTGAGTTGAGAAGAGCTTTTCCTTTTCTTCCTTCAATCTTCCAACTTTCTCCAAATCTAGAGATTGGGCAACAACCCCAAAACTACTCCAAAATCCTCTAAGTATGATCCTTAACTCAACTAGACTTCAAGAAAATTGAAGATGGAGTTTGAGTCACCAACACATGGAAGAGGAAATCAATTTTTGCAATCAACCAAAAATAGGGTTTTTGAGTGACCCTAAAAGTCCAACAAGGAGGCTAAGGGGATGGAAAGTACTTCCCACCCATACCCTTACCCCTAGGGCACTTAAATTTAATGTTTTTAGGCCTTAAAGACTTAATAGAACCCAACAAAAACTAGGAGGGTTTTAAACTATATAACAACCTTCAAAGAAAAATAACGCAAAAATAGCACAAATTAACAAGGGGTTTTAGTTCTATCTTTCCATTGGATTTCCTAGCAAAATTTCTTGCACACTCATTGCACACATCAGTAGGTTCAAGGAATCACATGCATTATGTAATTTATGTATTAGAAAAATCATATAATTTAAAACATCTATTTTATTTTTTACCATTCAATTGTTTATCTCATTCTATTCATTAAAATTGAAAAAATCAAAGTGTTAGTTCTTCATTTATTCACTACATCATCATACATATTCATAAAGCATTAATTGATGAAATCAAATATCAGAAAATAAAGCATCACACATCATAAATAGCATAATAATGTTCAGTACATCAAATGTTCTAACATATCGAGTCATGAATATCAAAAATAATAATGTATCATCAATGCTAGGATGAGTCGGGGTGAGGCCTCACAGATGTAAATATGCATCAATATAGATCTCCTCCCTTGATGGTGAGAAATACACTACATCTTAAAGAGGAAATGCCCAAAAATGATCCTTCAATGCTTGATAGAAATCTCACTTACATAAATGCTTGACCTTCTTGATTATTTTGAATGCTTGAACTCCTTAAAGCTATAAATTTGGCTCTTGTGGATGTATTCTATAAGAATAGATTATGAAAATGTGTAATGTCCCCTTTTAGGACATTAGTTATTTATCCTTTTATCTGTATAAATTTTATACTATTTTCTCTAATATCCTTCTCAATATTTGATATTCTATATATATATGTGCATCTCATAGAGTCACATCCTTTCATTAATATAAATATAATTAATTATATATTTATATCAATAAGATTAATTAAATTAATTAATATAATAATGCATATTATATTATATTATGCTATAACATATATTATTTTAATAATATATCAACTATATATATTATTATATTATAATACTTTATTAATATAATGTTCCTATATTAAATCATATCTTAATCATTATAATATCATTATTTATTTATAATTATATTAGATTATCATTTAATTCATTTCATACTTCCATATTGCTATAATGTGATGATATTATTATATGAATATATATAATATTAGTTATAAAATATTATTATTTTAATATAATATTACTTATGAACATTATTATTTTAATATTAATATTAATATATAATACTCATTTATTATTTGAACTATATATCAAAGTGGGGACATCACAAAATGAAGCCTCCAAGTCTCCTTATATATATATATATATATATATATATATATATATATATGAGTTTTCTAGTGGAAAAAAAAAAACAAGCTAATCATAGAGTGGAACAAATTAAATAAACCCTAAGGCTCTTTGAGCACTAGAGCACACAAACCCTTGGGTCAAGGTCAGTGGGGTCAACCTTGACCTAGTTATGGTAATCTTGGATTGACCTTGATTAGTCTAGGTTGACATGATCTTAGAGGAGAGCATAGGAGAGCCAAAAAGATCTCAGGAAGATGCTAAAAGGAATAGGGAAGAAAATAAAAGGAAATATAGAAAAAAAAGAGAACCAAGCATAGGTCCATCCATGGTCCAGTCAATTATTATGGCAAGGGTTCTAAAAGGTCTTAAAAGGAAAGTTCAACTATTTTTAGATGGTAGATTAGCCCCCACTTTAGTGGGAGTATGAGTTCCTCAAATTCATAGTAAAGTAGATCAAAATATCCAACGAGAAAAAGGCCCTAGGAACTATAGCTAGTTCTAAGAAAATAATAATGTAGAGAAGAAAAGAGAGAGGGAAATAAACAAGAATAAATGAAATGATAATGCATAGATTTGGGAATAACTTAGAAATCATACAAATCATACAAGGACAAAGTACTCCAAGCTATACATATAATCCATATTTGTAACTTCATGGTTAAAAGGATGAGCATAGTGTATGCCCCCACATTAAAGTGATAGCAAGCATCTTACTGGGAGAAATATCTTTAATGAAAGTGTACTTGCATCCACTAAAGAATGTTTCAACTAAGAGATGCCCCCAAGAAGAGAAACATATCAAGGGAAATGTACACATGACAAAAGGAGAGAACATATAGGGATCTATGAAATTTAAGTGTGAGGCCTCACCCCGACCCATCATAGCGATACATTATTATTATTTTGATACTCACGACTCGAGATGTCAGGACATTATCTGATGCTTTGAACATATTATATTATTTCATGTTATGTGATGTTACTTTCAAATATTTGATGTTCATCATTTAATGTTTTATGTATATGTATGTTGATGAAATAAGTAAATGTAGGATTAACACTTTGATTAAGAGATTTTAATGGTTAAGAATTGAGTAGGATGAGAGAAACCCTGACTGATTTATAGATGTATGTTTTAATCTATGTGATTTTTTGATATGTATATACATATGTGCATGTGATTTTATGGGACTACTGATGTATGCAATGGTTGTGCAAGATATTTTAGCTGAGAAACTCGATGGAGGAACGAAACTAATCCCTATGTGCTTTTTGTGGAAACCTTGTTGTTCGTAACTTAATTATTTTGTGAGATGTATGAATGTATCTTTCCGTGATCAGTAAATGTTAATGTTGTCTTAAGTGTTATCATATGGTAATTAGGATAGCAAGTGAGAAGTAGGGGGAATTTTAATTAAGTTATGTACTAAGTTTTGGGGTTAATTCCAATGAGAATATATTATTTTAAAGATAATCTAATTATGTTATAAATTAATCTTATATTTTGAGGGGGTGTATGACCAATAATAATAAGTTGAATAATAAAAAAAGTGGATATAAAGAAAGATAAAATTTAAGGAAATAATAATAATAATAATAAAATAATAAAATGGAACTTAAATGGTAAATTTTGATATAGCTTCTTCTTGTTATAACTTTGAAACTTTCAATAACAAAAATTGGAAACCACCTAGGTATTCGGGATGTTCATGTAGGGTACAAGGGGTGAGAGCTCACAACCAATCCACCCTGCATAGTTTGGAAATTAGCTTAGTAAATGGGTAACCACCACAGGAGAATCTTGAGATCTAGTTCTGAGTGAACAACTTTGTATCACTAACATTCCTCATCCTCTCTTGGTTCAAGGATTGATTGTGTCCTTACCATCACTTTCTTCATCAAAAAAAAATATTGGTTATGTTTTGTCTCATAGAAATTTGGCATGACATTAAGGTCATTATGGTCATATGATAATATGTACTATTATATCAAGTATGAAATACCTTCATTCCCTGCAGGAAGTATAACTACAACACAATAGAAGGAAATACATGTAAGAGTAATGAACAAGAGAATTTTTGGGCTAATAATAGAAAGATTAAAAAGAGTGGGTGCTACAATATCATAAGAAACCAAAAAGACTATACTTGATCACTAATACGAATAATACAATAGATGTAACATAACATGTAACAACATATAGAATAAAATAGATACAAATAGAATAATATGTATGACAAGGTGATCACTTTATCATCTTGGGCTCAAAAAAGCAACAAGGATTGTCTAAATAAATCTAATCAAAATATATAAAAAGGGAAAAACATGAGAGAAAACAAAATACAAGAACACAAAGACTATGATGCTAAATCGAATTCACATCAAGCATTCGACATGCCCCCCATCTTAGTTATAAATGCTAGGGGAATAATGATGACTTGCAAGAGGAACAAAATTGAACATAGTAGGAACCACAACTAGTTCTAACCAAGGAATTTTATGGGAGTCACTATGATCATCACTAGAAGTAATTGTAAGCTGTGTAGGAAGCATGTTAGTAAAATCATTATCCATATCAATTAATTCTTCATCACTACTAACTATCGGAAATATAAGATGAGTAATTGAGAGGGGAGGGATGAATCAATTACTACTAAAATAAATCCCAGATCCCTTAGATGTCAATACAAATTACAATCTAAAAAACTAAATATTGTTGATGCTTGGTAAAAAGATTCAAAATGTTGTAACTCGGTAAATGTTGAATGTACTTTGAAGCTATTTAACTTTGTATATATTTAGATATTGTCAGTGATTACTTAATCTTAATTGCAAGCATGAAAAAAATAACATGAACACATATGACACCAAGATTTAATGTAGAAACCAATTTGGGAAAAACCACCAATTGTAACTAGTTACTATTTTTCACTCTTCTAAAGTGAGCCTTGTTAGGAGCCAACCCTATTAAAGATTACAAAACATACTGTTAGGTGTGACCTTTTTAAAGGATTTAATCACCCTATTAGGAGTGACCTTTTTTAGAGGTCTTGAAAAAATTCAATAGAATTGCCACCTTGCAAGAGGATTTACAAATAGCTATTAAATCAACTCTTTCAAGAGATTTAGATCAATCCTACAATGGTTAGAGAGTAACAATGAAATCACCTAATTGAGATGCAATTGAATTGCTGATTATAGACTCTATTCTAGCTTTTACTAAATCCTTTTTGATCAAATATAGCTTTTCTGCTCCACAAGGATATTTAGCTTATCCTTCAAATTCGCTTGCTCTCTTCATCTCATGTAATTCATTCAATACAACTTGCACACTTTGAAAACACAACTTGACCTTTTACCTATAGCTTTCATATCATCAAGTCAGCTCAAATATAATTTAGAATAACTAATATTCATCACCATAGTTGGCTAGAACCAATGGACAAAATAATTAAGATTCATATGCAAAAACAAGAAAATCCTTTGTTAGCTAACCCAACTCAGTAGAAACTAACTCAGAAGTGATTTCTCATATTAACCAATAGAAGCTTAGTTAACACTACAAACTACAAAAACCCTTTGGTAATTGAGTGAACTCAATCAACACTAATAACATCCAACTTTCCTTCATTAACTAAGTGATCTTGATTAACACTCTTTCTCTGCATGAATCTCTTTGATGCCTGAGTGAACTCAGTAGACACTGTCTTTTGCATAGAAACAATTGGTAGACATGGAAAACTATCTTTATTTCCCGAGTGAGCTCAACATTCACTAATTGACAACTAATATGACATTTGTGTAACATCAAAGACAACACACAATTAATCAATTGTATCCAACACTAACATGTGCATCATCTAAAGTATCTTCTATATCAAGATTAATAGAATCTAAAATATGAAAAAAATCATCATGTTTATCCATTTTCATAGTGTTGTACCTTGTTTCACACATGGTTTGACAAAAGGAAGGTAAAGGTTGAGATGAAGATGCAATTTTAGAACAAAGAGAACTATCATTATCTTTAGCTTTAGCTTGATGAATGTTCTTGCAATACTGACAAGTGTGTTTATTATGAATGGTTTTGAAAGATAAACTAGAAGAATTAGAATCAACTACCATAAGTTCTAAAGAAGGAAAAACAATAATATCAGGTATAATAGCTGAAGGAGTAGATGTAGAAGGTAAAATAGGTTTAGATATAGATGAGATGTATAGAGTAGGTAAGATAGGCATAGGGGAATAAGCCTTAGTAAGACTAAGATCCATGATCATGGATACCTTATATTTTGATAGTTTTTATAAAGATTATCTTGATGAGTACATGGTTTTTTCAAAACAAGATGGCAAATAAAACAAATCTCAACACAATCTTGAGGGAAAACAACTTATAAAGGGAATGATTGATGGTGACAATTTTTCCATTATAGGGAAATTTAAGGCACTTATGAATAGTAGAAGATACAAATTTTATGGAAGAGAGATATGGAATACCAAGATTAACTTTTAAAAAAATCAGAGTAGGAATATCAACAAAGCTTTTGTGAAAAAATTCCACTAAAAGAGTAAGACATAAAGTAATAGAACCTTGAGGATGATAAAGAATATCATTAGAAATTTGAATCCATACATGAGTTGCATCGTCAGTACCTTTATAAAAACCTTTATTAAAAAGGTTCTCTTTAGTGATCAAATTCACAAAAGAAGAAGGATCAATTAAAAAACCATGAGAAGGAATATGAGAAACTCTAGTAGTGATGTGAAAAGGACCATTTTAAAGATAATAGGAGGTGCATGTGTATAGGTACAGGTAGAGAATAAATAAAAATTTGAGGTTGTAACTCAACATAATTAAACACAAGATTCACTTTTTCTATCTCATCATAATAGTCAATATGATGTTTAGTAGAAGAAGGATAGATAGTGGCATTTTTTGAATGTGAAGGTAAAGGATTAGTATAAATCTACAAATTCAAATTGGAAGGTGCAAAATATTTGTTCACATTATTAACTTGAGCATCAATATATATGGAAATATGAGTCAATAACATCTTAAATAAAATTCTTCAAAGAATAAAACCTTTGAGTATCATGACCAGGTTGATGATGGTATTGACAAAAAGATTTTGAATCAAAAGATTTAGGCATCAATTTGTTAGTGTCAATAGGATGAATATGCAGAAGTTTAAGAATTTGAGCATTAAGAAATTTAGTCATCACCTTGGATATAGGCTCAAATAGTTGAGTGTACTTACAATTTGGATGATATACAAAGGAAAAATTAGTTGATGATATAGAAAGGAAAAATTAGATGTAGTAGCTACTTGTTCAAGGACTATATTTTTAAACTTGATTTTGATGAAATTTTTATGTTTATAGAAGTTGTTTGAATTTTCATTAACATCACTCTTATGTAATGAACCTGATTGGGGTCATTGAATTTTTCTTAAATTTGTATCTTCGGTAACATATTATCTCTGCATCACTTTGTTTACTTCCAATTAGTCCCAATAATAATGGGGTCTTCCAAACATTCTATGTAATCTCCCTCTGATATGGCTATGACTGCACAGATCGATGCGTACATTGATACTCCCTTCACACTTTGCTATCAGTGAAGGCATGACTTGCTGCTTTTCCTTGTATTTGCCTTTGGTTTTACCCGCTGCTGACTACCTTTAGTTACTTTCCAGCTTAAACAGCTTATTCTATCACAAGTATTTGACGTCGATGGTGACTCAGTTGTCTCAAATATCACAGATTTTATTTCTACCTTTGGAATCTATGTCCTGCATTGCTTCTTATTGTCTTTTCCATTTATTTAATGTATATCTTGCAGAATTGTAAGGCGACATGGAATGGTGATGAAGTACCGAAGTAGGTTCCCTATTAATATACATATTTCCCTGAATAGTCGTGACTATTCTTAGAATCACTTATAATATAGTTTAATATTATTATATTATATCATGTAAATGTCTTGAATATTGGTTAGTATTTGTATTTCCCAATTATATCACTCATATATATATATATATATATATATTATAATATTATTTAGTACATATTTTATTTCATAATAAAAATTCTGAAATAATCATATATTTGATGTTCTACTCTAATCATATTATTGTAATATATTGTATTATTATAATAATTTAATAAATTATATTAATAATATATTCATTATTTATATAATTATATAATTTACATTTTGCTACAACATTAATTGATATAATATTATTTCAATTTGAAATATTTATAATATTTATTTATTTATTATTAATAACAATATTTATTTATTAATTATTATTATTTAATATTAGTATTTATAATATTATATAATTATTTATTTATATTAATATCACAAAATATTTATATTATACTATATATTAATTTAATAATATATCAACTATATTATTAGATTATAACACTATATTAATATAGTAAGTTGCTATAATATATTAGATTATTATTATTATAACACGATATGATATTATTATATAATTGGAATGTAATATTACTTTATAATCAAAATATTTATTTGTTATTTAATTTATTTAACTCATTAATATTATAATTATAATATAATATTTTACATTACAATTATGCTATAATCTTATTTATTATTTTATTTTTATATTGTGTAAATATATCACTATTATATAATAGATTATAGTATTATTATTCTTAATTATTATCGTTATATAATATGTTATTTGAATATTCATATATCCATTAAATTTGGGCTCATGACATCTTATCACTAGAAACATGATCCATTAGAGTAGAGCTCTTGAGTTGACTCACTTTTAATTGGTAATGATGAAGCATTTTAAAAAGATGAGAAAATGAGCTATACTTAGTAATGAGAATCTTATCCCTAATGTCTTTGTGTAAATTAGAAATAAAGATATGTTGAATATCATGATCAAGCACAGGATAAGAAATATAAGTATACAAATGTTTAAATATACCAATAAAATTAGTAACTTTCTCTTTAATAGTTTCTTACAATGCATCAAATCAATTAAAGAAATCTCAAGACCAATATTAGTCTAAATTTTTTGAATGAAATCATTAGAAAGAGTTTGAAATAAATTAATAGAATAAGGAGGCAAAGAGAAATACCATTGCAAGGCTCTATCCCTAAAAGTATGCAGAAAAAACTTATCCATAAGCCTATAGTTGTGAGAAAAATCACTACATGTAGTGTGAAAAGTTTTAAAATGAATCACAAGATCTCCCTTACCATTATAAGTCCCAAGATGAGGTACCCATTATGTTTTGGTATAAAAAATGAAGGATATCTAAGGAAAGGGGGTCAACAACATCACATGTAGGAATTTTGTATTTAGATTAAGTGAATTGAGCCACTTGTTGTAATGTAGCAATAGTTTGAATCAAGCTACTAATGGTAGGATCAGAAGATGCGATAATAGGCATAGATATGTTAGATATATTAGAAAAATTATAAGAATAAAAATGAAGATGTAAGGATGTCAGGGGAGGATTAGAAAGAATGGGTAAAAGGTTCAAATAAGTAAAAGGAACTACAATAAATGAAGATAATAAAAAATGTATAGAAGTAGGAGAAGCACTTATGAGAAGTGAAGAGATAGAAAGACCAACACTTAAGGGAGTTGACACTTGTGTGTAGAAGTTGTCATAAGAGGTGGAGAATATGTAGGTGTGATAGAAAGAGTAGTGGGAATTGGAATAGAAGGTTAAACAATTATGGAAGGAGGATGATATCCAAACTCTTGAGAACAATTTGTCAAAGACTTAGAATGAGCATTAATAAGGTGAGATATACCATGAAAGATAGAAATGTTATTATCATCATTATTTCAAAGTTTATTATGATCCTCAATAGTAGAAACACTATCGGGATTCTGATGTTCTTGCACAAACCAAGTTTCTAATTTATTAAATGCATGAGAAATATTATCAACTTGTGAAGGAGGAACTATTAAATCTTCATCTTCATCATAGGATGAGAAAGAAGATTTATGCTACATTATAGGATTGAGATAAACATAAAAAAATGTTAGTTCCATCATGAGTCCTATGAAGAAAAGAGGAATCATGATCAAAGGATCACATAAGTCTACAACTTCACCTAATGTGAATTTGATAGGTTGGACTTAGTGTAATTAAGATCATAAAAGGGAAGATAAAAAAGGTAAATATAATAAGATATAACTATACAAATTTAATAAAGATCATAAAAGGGATATCTATCCACACAAAAGATAGCTAAATCTACCTCTAAAAAAAAGGTTCAAATAGAAGAGAAAATCTAACTTCAAAAAGAAAAGAGGGAACAAGTTGAGTTCACCAAAATGTTTAGGGGGAAGAGGGAGATGCTTCAATACATGTAGATCTCCACTTTCTAAGCCACTAAAATATTCAAAAGGAAAGGAGGGGATGATAGGAAAGATAAAATTTCCCCAAATATGATTCCTCTTTACAACCCAAACTATATTAGCAAGGACACAAAAGAGAAAAGACATCAGTTCTAAATTTGAATTATACAGGAGAATGCAATATAAGAGAATAAACTATTTGGCCCTTATAGATAATGTGCATGAAAAATTAAACTAGTTGATTAAATAATGCAGATCTAGATGCTAAGTGTGTACAATCAACATAATTAAGACATAGATCTAGGATAAAGATATGAAAGGAAATAGAATATAAAAGACTTACCTTGAAATATTTAGTAGATGTATTTTAGCTCTAAAAATCATGGATTTGATCTTATTTACAAATATTTGACTATGGATCTCTAAATAAAATGACGAAATGATTTTTTTAAAGAAATTATTCCTTTAGAAAAGAAAAAAGGCCAAGGTTGACCTAGCCAATCATATTTTTGTAGGGTTGACATGTACTAAGGGAACTATAATATATTCGAACCAAATTCTCCAAAATCTCTTAAGGATTAATTTCCAGATCTATGTGTGAAATCCCACTATCCTATTCCTACACACATAAAGTGAAGTAATATTTTTGTTTGGTGGGTGATGGATTGCCTTGGTGAAGTCCTACATTGAAGAATCAACCTTGAAATGATAAATGTAAATGTAAATTATTGAAACCACATAAATGATAGGATTATTGTTTTGTAGTTCATTGTAGATCTTGATTTTGGTATATGAATGCATGGTATCTCCATAGTTTGCAATGGTCTACCATAATCCCATCATGGTTCTATGGATGTAAGTGTGCATCAATGTAGGTATAATGAATGCTTCAATATAGATCTCCTCCCTTGATGGCCAATAATATGCTAGATCTTGAAGACAAAATTCCCACGAAGAATTCTTTACTTCTGGGTAAAAGCACAAACCTGTGTCACCTTTTGTGATATCTTGTACCGTTTCGATCGGAACACTTTTGGCCGTAACAGTTTTGGCCATAATCGATCCGGTCGTACACACGTGGCGGTTTCGCGTGCCTACGTGGCATGTGCCATTCCGGCCGAAACTGGTTTGGCCGAAAGTGTTACGGCCGAAACCCAAAAAGGGAATAAAACTCTGCACAAACCTCTAGCGGCTATCATTGTTATTGTTGCAGTTTATGAATGTTTGGAGAGCGGATTAAGGGTTTCGGCCGTAACTGGTTGGTGGCTTTTCCCTCCCTATTTTTTAATAGTTTTTAAACGTATTTTTTGATTAGTAGATGTTAATCGTACTTAAAATAGTTGTTTTTTACATATTTTGTGAGTGGAATGCTTTAAATTTTTTATTTTTTAATATGTTTAAATTATTTTAATTATTTTAGATTATTTAAGAATGGTATTTAAATTAATTTGTTAGCAAAAATGTAGTTAAACATGATATAAAAACGTAGAAAAACATTAATTAAAAGTGTAGAAAAATATTAGGAAAAACATTAGAGTAAAATATAGAAAAACATTAGTTAAAAGTGTAGAAAAATATTAGGTTAAAATATACAAAAACATTAGGTTAAAATATACAAAAATATACCTTCTAACATAACCTTATATTAACTACAATCATAACCCATACCACATTCTAAACATAACATAGGCCCTCTACTAACCGAATGAACCACACTTAGATATTGATGATGTTCATTTTAACAACTAGTTATTGTTAGGTAATAATGATTCTTACATTACCAAATGACACATAACGACCTCATGATACATTTCTAAGTATTTTTATCCATATATATGTTAAGGGGACCTAGGGACTCCTACTAGGTCATTACGTCTGTTATAGGTTGTAATAGGTATTCATATGTTTACTAGCACATAATAGGTATTGTCAGGTAATAATGAGTCTTACATTACCAAACAACACATTACTTGATCACTTATGTCAACTTCATTTTTCAATACCTTATCCATACATGTGTGTCTTAAGGGGACATAGGAGTCGTAATAGGTCATACTATTTTTTATAGGTTAGATAATAAATCTTAATATGTATTATTAGGATATAATAGGTCTTATTAGGTAATGATGATTCTTACATTACCATATGACACATAACGACCTCATGATACATTTTTAGGTATTTTTATCCATATATATGTTAAGGGGACCTAGGGACTCCTACTAGGTCATTACGTCTGTTATAGTTTGTAATAGGTATTCATATGTTTACTAGCACATAATAGGTATTGTCAGGTAATAATGAGTCTTACATTACCAAACAACACATTACTTGATCACTTATGTCAACTGCGTTTTTAAATACGTTATCCATACATGTGTGTCTTAAGGGGACATAGGAGTCGTAATAGGTCATACTATTTTTTATAGGTTAGATAATAAATCTTAATATGTATTATTAGTATATAATAGGTCTTATTAGGTAATGATGATTCTTACATTACCATATGACACATAATGACCTCATGATACATTTTTAGGTATTTTTATCCATATATATGTTAAGGGGACCTAGGGACTCCTACTAGGTCATTACGTCTGTTATAGGTTGTAATAGGTACATTCATATGTTTACGAGCACATAATAGGTATTGTCAGGTAATAATATGTCTTACATTATCAAACAACACATTACTTGATCACTTATGTCAACTGCATTTTTCAATACCTTATCCATACATGTGTGTCTTAAGGGGACATAGGAGTCGTAATAGGTCATACTATTTTTTATAGGTTCTAATAAATCTTAATATGTATTATTAGGATATAATAGGTCTTATTAGGTAATGATGATTCTTACATTACCAAATGACACATAACGACCTCATGATACATTTTTAGGTATTTTTATCCATATATATGTTAAGGGGACCTAGGGACTCCTACTAGGTCATTACGTCTGTTATAGGTTGTAATAGGTACATTCATATGTTTACGAGCACATAATAGGTATTGTCAGGTAATAATAAGTCTTACATTACCAAACAACACATTACTTGATCACTTATGTCAACTGTGTTTTTCAATACCTTATCCATACATGTGTATCTTAAGGGGACATAGGAGTCGTAATAGGTCATACTATTTTTTATAGGTTCTAATAAATCTTAATATGTATTATTAGGATATAATAGGTCTTATTAGGTAATGATGATTCTTACATTACCAAATGACACATAACAACCTCATGATACATTTTTAGGTATTTTTATCCATATATATGTTAAGGGGACCTAGGGACTCCTACTAGGTCATTACATCTGGTATATGTTGTAATAGGTATTCATATGTTTACTAGCACATAATAGGTATTCTCAGGTAATGATGAGTCTTACATTACCAAACAATGCATTACTTGATCACTTACGTCAACTGCATTTTTCAATACGTTATCCATACATGTGTGTCTTAAGGGGACATAGGAGTCGTAATAGGACCTCATGATACATTTCAAGGTATTTTTATCCATATATATGTTTTAAGGGGACCTAGGGACTCCTACTAGGTCATTACGTCTGTTATAGGTTGTAATAGGTATTCATATGTTTAAACTAGCACATAATAGACTGACCTTACTATCAACCTTAATAAAACTATATCCCATTTACTTTATTAACATTCTTAACTCTAATTCAAACTAGTAAATTAAGTCATGAGTTCTAAATTGTAAATTAGCATTTGCTAACTAAACTCATTTACTTATTTAGTAACAAATTTTTCTATCCCTATGTCCTAACTGTCATCTACACTCTGGGCCATAATCATCAAAGCATTTACATCAAAATTTAGATTTTAGTCAAGAATTATATTTTTTTATTGCATGTATGTACATGTGTGCACTTAGTTATCATTTAATCAAGAAATTTTATTTTATTTTTATTGCATATACATGTACATGTATGAATATTTATTTTTCACATTTGCATGAGCACGTTACAATGTACATTAGATATGGTCTCTAAGATAATTTATTTTAAAATACATATGTATGTTACATGATTGTTCATTTAGCACCATACATTTAATGTTGTGTATTTATATGTACATGTGTTTCAAATTAAATTTAAATTTTAATTATTTTAATTTAAATAGACTTGTATGTTTATATTTGTATATATATTGCATGTGCAGATCTCTAGATATTTATCACTCAGATTGTAGCTTCACATTCATATTCTCATATTTATTTTCATATATACACTATGGCATCCGGTTCTGCGGATCATGCTCCTGCATCCTCAGGAGATGCCAATGTTCGTGGTGGGGGTCAGAGTGCTGAGTCTGGTACAGCACGTAGAGCGAACTCCACCCATGATAGACAGCAGTTATTTAGAGATACAGTGGCGAGATTATCTCATGCTATGCAAGTTTTGGATAGCTCGCTTTCCTCTTCTACCACCCTCCCTAATAGGGAGAAGGTGATAGCAATGCGAGAGGAGTTATTTTGTATGATTCAGATAGTTAAATCATACAACCCTTTTGATGATATCAGCATTGAGACATTTTATTCTTCTTTATCTCGCAGTGTCACTGGCACTGTGAAGTACACACAGATTGATACTGAGGTTTCCACCAGCATGGTGAAAACCATGTTTCCATCTTATGCACATCGTCGCAGAGTCAGAGGCTACTCTGTGACAAAGTGTACTGATCCACTCATTGCACCATTGATGTATCCTCATTGGTTGGCTACTCATCATAGATGGCCACCGAAGGATGAGTTCCCCCTATATTTCTGCAAATAATTGTTTGTAGAATTTCATGTACACTATGATGTTGACTATACAGATTATCCACAGCATGTTGGGCAGGGTCAGGGGAGACTTTCTGATAGATTTAGACTCGCGGACACTCCTGCACCCATTAATAAATGGGCAATGATGGGTCCAAACCTTTTGGTTATGCCGAGAGGTCCACAGATGGCTACTGCAGGTGAGAGTGTTCCTGATGACACAATTAGGACACAGATTTTTTTGAGCATCGCCACTATCACCACACAGTTACATGAGATTTCTTCTGATCGATGTAGTCAATATATGCTACGGTCTTGAGGTACTGCTCCCACAGATACATCATCTAGCACACCTGTTGATGATGATTATGGAGTTGCAGACATACCTTCTCCTGTAGACATTTTTGCAGTCTTAGAGGTGGATGCATTGCATCGTTTGGCATCATATTTAGCATCTGATCTTTTAGATGCATATCAAGCATTATCTACACTCTCAGGGATTCCACTTCGTGACATGAGCTCTCAAATTAGACATATTTTGTCATGTACAGCAGTCCCAGAGGATTCACAGAGGCAAGAGGACATTCCTACACCTTCTACTACTCCTACTGCTACACAGGCCCAGGCTACAGCACCAGCCCCAGCTACTCAGGACCCTACAACACCCCCCCCCTACTCAGGATCTCAGTGGCACCATACAACCTAGTCTATTTACTTCCATGCTTTTAGATCAGGGCCAGACTATTGACTTGGATGCTGATACTATTTTTTCATTACATGATTCAGATATCAGTCAGATCGACAGAGCATTACATAATCCTACGGTAAATATCTCTATATGTTTAGATTTATTTTTATTATAGTAAATAATATGTCTATATGTTTAAATTAATGTATATGTGTGTGTTTGTGTATGTGTTATAGGGTTTGACTGATAGTATGTTACGTTTTGCTGATCTGCAGACTGTGCCGACAGATCCTACACGTCGTGAGTCCCAGGTATACATTACAATTTATATATATATATATATATATATATATATATATATATATATATATATGATTTATATACATGTAGATCTTGATATAATTTGTCTATACACATAATTAAATGGCTCACTTGTTAACATTTGACACAGGGTTCAGATGCAGCTGATAGACACTTTTGGGGACAAGGCCCAGGATCAGGAGGGGGGATGTAGCTGATTAGATCATATGTGGCCTTTTATTTTACTACACACATGTTATGTCTAGATACATATTTATATGGACGGTTTGATTTTTTATATGTTATTTCCATATGCATACATTTTATATCCAGACACTTTGATGTCTTATATGTTATTTTCATATACATGGTTTATATGGACACTTTGATGTTTTATATGTTATTTCTAGATACGTGTTTATATCATGGACACTAAATGATGTTTTATATGTTATTTCGAGATACATGCTTATATGGAGATTTTGATGTTTTATATATGTTATTTCCAGACATTTGATCTACATGATCTATTTTTATACATTTAATATGGGTACATTATATTCTCCAGATATATGCACATGTATGTTATTGATCTTTTAATGTAGACGTCTATTTTATTGATCTTTTGATGTCTTCATCTTTTATGTAACTTATGTATGTGTTATGCACATGTTTCTATATATGTTATTCATATTTTCAATATTCAAGTTTACATGTATATGTATAGTTATTCATCTTAATGCCTTAATCTAAGTGTAATTAACTATATAATTTTAATGGTCAATGTACATAACAATATAACATATATTTAATGACATGTCTTAATTAACTATATTTAGTCTAATTATATTTAATGTAGATCATGTATTAACTATATTTAATGACATGCCTTAATTAACTATAATTAACTATATTAAATCTAATTATATTTAATGTCTTAATAATTAAGTCTATTTAATGACTTAATTAACTCTATTTAATGACATGCCTTAATTAACTAAAATTAACTATATTTAACCTAATTAACTATAACTAACTATATTTAATCCTGTTAACTATATTTAATATCTTACTAATTAACTCTATTTAATGACTTAATTAGTTACTCTATTTAATGACATGTCTTAATTAACTATAATTAACTATATTTAACCTAATTAACTATAACTAACTATATTTAATCTAATTATATTTAATGTCTTAATAATTAACTCTATTTAATAACTTAATTAACTATATTTAATGACATACATTCTTAATTAACTATAATTAACAACATTTAATTAATAAAATATAATGTACATGTAATTATATGTAGCATAGTTCATATAACATATACATGTAATCATAACATAACGATTATATACAAACATAAAGAATGTATCATATAAGAACATATAAAGATTATATGTACACATACAAATACATACAAATACTAAAAAGGTTGTCTTAAGGGGAGGTCCTAAGAGACCTGGTCTTAAATGAGATATCCATGTCGAATTTAAATAAAAATAACAATACATGTCTAATTTTGCATATGCAAGATAAATGATCCAATGTACAAAAAATTATATAAAACAAATATCCTATCAATATTAAATATGAAATTATAAGAGCTATACAAGCATAACTCAACTAGAGCTCCACAATAAGTACATAGGTAAACTAGAGCTCCACAAACAATGTATTGTTAGGATCCTCTCTACTTTTTATTATCTCTAGAAGTTTTTCATGTTCTTCAATAGGCAATTTCCACTTTTGATTTCCACGACGTCCTTTTCTTTGTACTGCTTCAAATTGTAATTTGGTTGCTATAACATGGTTGCTATAGTGTAAAACCTTTTCTCCAGGCTTGTATTCAATAAATTCAATACCACTACCAATTACCCTTGTTTGTTGATAATATGTTCCTTCAATAACAACTGATCCAATTGGATATGACTGTTCATTAGCATCTATAGTTCCTTCTAGCAACTTGTGTTTTTCTTTTGTGCATCTTAAAAGATAATAGTCCACATTTTCTGCATTATCTGGTAAGGCTTGAACTGCAAAAATATCTCCTGCATGTATATAAAAAGAGAAATATAAATTAATTTTAAAAAAAATATACATGTATATTAATTTATATATATGTATATATGCACACAAACCTGCCACAACTAAATCAGAAATGCGCTCATAATCAGCTGAATATACAGGATCATGAATGTCAATGTCAATGTCAACATCTTCAAAAGGAGGCTTTCTAACTATCTCCTTCAAATCCCAATGTGAAACATATACATTCTCAATATTTTCACATGCACTCACTACATTGTCCTTAATGCAATCATCACAAAAACATGTTTTCTCTCTTACTTTAAGTACTGGAGGTTTATGGTTTCCTGTAGTCATCACTTGATGTAAACTTCTAATTCCAGGAATCGTTTGACAATTGTAAGGATTAGATCGATCTATATCTGTTACAAATACAAAAACTAATTGTCATATTTCAAAATAAATATTTAATTAAAAACTCAACTTGATTTGAAAAATACATTAAAAATAAATATAATTTAGTTCACCTTTCACCTCCCAAAAGTAACGCTTATTGTATTCAGTATCTCGAGTAGCAAAATGAACTTTGCACCATTCAACAATATGATTTGCGCTCTCTATCCTATTCCCTGTATGTACATAAAATATGCATGTATATATAAAATTTAAAACATATGCTATTAGAGTATTAAACATGTACATTTAAAAAATGCATATATTTACCTGCAAGTTCATGTTGTCAAAGTGCACATTTTATACATGCTCTTGCTCCATCATGCTCCCCTTTTCCGTGTCCACTTTCAAAGAAATTTCATAAAAACCTAACATTGGTTCTAGCATGTTGCATTGCTAACCAATTAAATGCTTTTGCAGATTTGAATTGTCCTGTGAACGTGAAACATGATAAGTATCTACAATTATCCAAGTACATATATTAAATAGAAATAGACATGTCCAAATAAATACAAGTTAAAATAAAGTTAAATAAATGTGTAATTATTTGGTGTATACTAACCTGCACATCCATCAAACCAAATCCAGTGCTCTGAAACATTTATTCCACAATTTTTGAGATCTTCAGAGAACATTGAAAAACAATGAGCCACATAACTCCTGTCATGAAATTTATCATCACTAATATAGAAATGAACCTCTTTGATGATGATGCATTCATTTTCATCCAATCTTTCTATCTGATCCACCTCAAATTGTGCATGTCTATAGGTCACTTGCACAAATATTGCAACTTGTTCAGAATGATAATATTGGCTTTGGAGCTCTGTATGAGGTGCAAATGTATAATTCTCAGAAAAATCTACAATTGAAAGTATACAACCAGGTGGAAAACAATTTTTGGAATCACGAAACTGTTTAGCTTGCCATCGTGCACCATGACAATGTTGGATATGTGGATATATCAATGGACAGAACTTGGCCATGAACTCATCATAATGCAATTCACTCTCCTTCAATACAATTTTTCTAGATTCATCCTCTCTATTATTTTGGTATGTCTCATATTCATATCTCATCCATGAAACTGGTGTGGATTCATTAATATTCTCAACTTGCATAATTTGAGAAAATTTGTGTAAATCTGCAAAAATTTCACACTGATTTTTGATGCATTGCACTTTGAATTCATCTGAATCTTCTAATTTATCACATAATATGGACCTCACAAATTGTGATGTACTGCTAGGGATGACCAAATTAGGATCAAGTATTGCCATAACTTTTTTAAATGATTGCAAGTGTAGACCAAATTCAACATGATTTCTACAACAACAAGTTTCTCGCATCTTATTTATGCATACAAAGGAAGGACGTAAACTCTCAAACATTCTTTGACATATTTTGACATTTGAAAATTCTTGTTTGAATGCTTCAAAAAGTTCACTTTGAGTTATATCTATGAAATGTTTTGGATGTTCAATTTTATCCCCTGTTTCTTGATCTTTAATTTGTATAGTATCACGCCTGTTCGAAGAAACACGAGAATGTGTGGTCCAAAATTCAATAACTTGTCTTTTTACTTCTTCAGAAATCATGTCTTTTCGAGGAACTCTACAAATAGTCACCCAGTTATTCTCAATGTTATCATCTAGCATATTTCTCCTCTTGATGTATCTCTAGACAGTTCTTCTAGATATATGTAGTACATCAAAAATTGCACGTACCTATTTTCTATGTGTCAATTTTCTACTAGATATAGTAGTCATCAATGCTCTACGTGCATTACTCAAATCACCTCCTCGAGTTGTGTTGTCAATTTTGTTATAAGCATTTTGCAAATTTTCAACTATTGTTTTATTAATATTATGAGCATGGCTTTTCCTGTTATCAACACCCAACAACTCTAAGACAGGTCTCATATCTCTTCTCCTAAATAACTTGACAAATAATTGTGCCTATCCAAATATACTTTTATCCTTGAAATATTCATCCCACATGTTCTGACAATGCTTTTTGATAGTGTTATCATTTATCATATACTTAGATGGAATTTGGTTAAAAAGTAGTTCTTCATCCAAATCCATCAAATTTTTTATGCTTTCTAATTTGTCTCTATCAATAGAACTGCCAATTTCTTCCTCTTCATTACTTTCATTTTCTTCATGAATCTCATCATGTTCAGGAATTTCAGTAGGTTGGTTTTTGAGCATGTTTTGTATGGCCTTTCATTTTGTCATCTCTTTTTCTATCATATTTCCTTGATCTTTTCCTTTTACTACCCATTGAATAATTCAACCTATAGAAAAAAATTTAAAAATTAGATTTTACTAAATATCAGCTAATGGTTCAATATATAATACATAAAAATAAAAATAATTAGAAGAGAAAAAAAACACCTTCAAATTATTCGATCTTTTGCAATATTGATTAAATCCGCAAAACAGTTGTTGAAAATTGCTTCAAAATTAATTGTTTTTTGCAAATCTTCTTTCAATTTTTGTTGTCCTTGTATATTTAATTATTTAAAAAAGAAAAAATAATTATTTTTTATATCAAAAACTCACACTAACCGCTAGCAGTTTCTCAAGCCGACTAGGGGTTTCGATCGTAACTGTTTCGGCTAAAACCGTTACGGCCGAAACAGTTCCGATCGTAACTGTCTATGTGGCAGCCTATATGGCAGCCAAATAAGCAAAAATTAGAACTTCTGTAAACATCTCACTTTGAAGGCCAATTTGACCTACTAAATTGAAGTATTTTTTAAAACTAAAAATATACTTTAGTAGTTCTTGGAGTCACGATTATGATAGTATAATTTTTTTTAAGTTTTGATTATGAATAATATGTTATAATTTAAAAATATTACAAGTAGGTATCTTAAGATTCAGGAAGATGTCTATTCAAAAATAAGAAAAAAATAGTAAATCATGTTAATTTTTTTTTTTTTTTTAATGGTGCACTAGAGGAGAGAGTCTTCTTCAAGAATATGTAATTTTAAAAAAAAAATATGTAGATTTGATGGAAAATGTTTGACGAGAGAAAAAAACTGTCTATTTCTGATAACTTTGACTTTGACCAGTTATAACTTCAAAAATATTAGCCAAATTTTTATTTTTATTTTTTGGTGCACCAGGTATACATGTTAACTCTAACATATTCCAAAATCAAACCAAAATATGAAGATTTGCATATATTTGTTTGATGGGAAAAAAACTCTATATTTTTAGTATTTTTAAAAAATTAAAAAATACACTTTAAAAATTTAAAAATAAATAAAATTTTCACTCAATTTTTTAAAAAAAAATTATAGACATAAACTTCATCCAATTTTACACATTTCATTAGTTTACATCATCTTCAAATTCTAAGCACAAATGCCACTTTTATTTCGTTAAAGTTGAAGACTTTAAATTCTGATATCACTTCTCCTTTATAAAAGGTGACACTGGTTTGTGCTTTTACCCTTCTTGATAGAAATTTCCCTTACTTGAATTCTTGAAATCCTTAAAGGTAGAATTATAGCTCTTCTCGAATTATTCTATGAGATTGGATGATGAAAATGAAACCTAAAGATCTCCTTATATAAATTTTTTCAAGAAGGAAAATAGTACAAGCCAAATGGAGAGTGAGATCAAATTAAATAAAGCCTTGAAGCTCTTTGAGTTCTAGGCTCTACAAACCTTAGGGTCAAGGTCAATTTGGTAAACCTAGTTCTAAAGGAGAGGAGAGGAGAGCCTCTAAGATCTCAAGTAGATGCCAGAAGGAATATAGAAGAATATGATAGGAAATAAAGAAAAGAGATCACCAAGCACATGTTAGTCCATGGTCCTAGAAGTTACTATGGAAAGTTGCTAAAAGGTATTAAAAAGAAACTGCATCCATTTTAATGTGATTCAATATTTTTATTTTTTATTTTTTATTTTCTCCCTTTTCATGAAATTATACCAAACTCATTTTCATGATTGTAACAACTATGCTTTTGAATCTTGTAGGCACTTGCTGTGATGGATGAAAGACATCATAGTTTTGTATCTTTATTGACATAGTTGACAATTATAGAGGAAACCTCACATGTAATTTTTTATTTGAATTCTTGATTATGTTATAAATTTATTATGTTATCAGTAATAATGTTATAGGATAAGGCATAGATCAATCTCACAAACTTATAAATGTGTGTGTGTGTGTGTGTGTGTGTGTGTGTGTGTGTGTGTGTGTGTGTGTGTGTGTGTGTGTGTGTGTGTGTGTGTGTGTGTGTGTGTGAATATATATAGTTCAGAGCTAGTGATGTCTAATTATTGTCAAGGAAATATGTGAAGACTTCTGACTGCTCAAGAAAGACATAGAGAGAGGTATGTATGCGAGTTTCAAATTGAAAATTTTCATTAAATAATTGATTAATATGCATTTGAGTAAAATTATGTTTGGTATGCACAAATCGCATAAATTAAAAAGTCTAACTTGGTGTTCTCCTTTTTCTTACAAGATGCATTAGGCCCAAAGAGGCTACATTTTGATGATCCACCAACAATATAGGATCTTTTAGTAGTTTTGAGATGCCTCATAGCACATTTTGAGATGGCATACATGCCATGTTGTATCTAGAAACTTTTATGTTGCATGCATATTTTGATGCTATGTGCCATATTTTGTAATTTTGTTTGAGATGCCATTTTCACTATATTTGTATCTGGATGTATTTTGTATAGACAATTGCATATATATGACATATCTATAACATATGTTTTTTTATATAATATAAATTATTGTCTCTATTGTGCATGTGTATATTATTCATGTTTAAGGAATCTTGTCTTGAAAATTGAACTTAAACTTGGATAATTTAATGTATGTTTAGTATTCTCATTTCAGTTAATTCAATTTGTTCATTGTATGATGTGAGAATCATTAGATTTGTAAAGCTACAAAGGGGGTCACTTGCACAAATTGGAGAATTCACTATGGGATAATCAACTAACATCTTATTCCCTTTATGGATTCAATAAAGGAATGATCATGCCCTATTTTGTCATTTATTTCATCCATTTTCATTTGAGATTGGAAAAGATATCATAATTTTATTGGAGGAAATTCAAAACCATAACTTGGGTATTATGAACATAGGAACAATAGAGAACTCTTAAATTTATGTTCAAGTTTCTCTCACATGCCATTGAATGTTGGATTGAATGTTGGAGTGTAAGTTTTGGCATCAAGCTAGATATTTGTGCCAAATTCAAATGAATTCAAATCTACTAGAACTAAGAGAGGTTACTATATTACTTTATAATGAGGTCATGTAGCATATAGTAGTTTTCCATACCCCTCACAAGCTCTGAGTTATGACCCTTTGAAGTTTTTTTCCAAATATTGCATTGGGTGCCTTGGGTAAACTTTGGTATAGGGTGTGCACACACACTCTATCAACTAAGTAGCTAAAAGAAGGTTGTCACTAGGGTTCACCCATCCATATGGAGCTATCAGAGCTAACAAATTAGTCTTACAACATATGGTTTTAAAAATATACATTGCAACACCAACCAATTGACCCTGACAACAAGTTTTGGTATCAAGCAAGCTTTTTGTGCCAAATTCAAATGTATTAGAATCTCCCAAAACTAAGAGAGGCATTGTATACCAAAAAAACATGGTCCTATAAAATTTGATAGTTTTCTTATACTCCTCATGAGCTCTGAGTTATGACACCCTAAATATTGCTTCCCAATATCGCTTAGAGCACCTTGGATATACTTCAATGTAGGGTGGGAACATACATTCCATTGACCCAATAGACAAATGAGATTTTCCCTAGGGTTCACCCACCCATCTTGAGAGAAAAAAGTAGATAAATTGATCTCATAACACATGGTTGAAAGATATGTATTGCGACACCAAACAATTAACCTTGACTACAAGTTTTGACATCAAAAAAGATTATTGTACTAGATTCAAACAAAATTGAATAGCCCATAAATGAGAGGTAATTTTATGGATTGTATCAAATATTTTTTGTTGATGTGGGTGAAGATGGCTCCTTGAAAGCACTAACATGTTTGTAAATCATGGCAATAAATGGGGCTCAAGATTGGAGGTATTGCACCAAAAATTGCCCCACCAAATTTTTTGTAAGGATCCAAAAAAGGCATCGGTCAAGACATTGGTTGACTACTCCAAAATTGGCAAAGAGGGAAGTGGGCCACTTTTTCAATACATAGGGGTTGGTGGAAAAGTTAAAGCCAAGGAGGGAGTAGAACAAATAATGCTCCACCAAAAATTGGGCACATCACCCAAAAAAATTTGCAGTCTGTACCATGGTCAGGGTCCACAGGCCAAAAATAATAATTTCCCTCAAACATTCATTGATAGTGACCAATAAAAATCCACTAATGCTATTGGAGGTGGGAGAGGGTCTCAAGAGGGGGTCACTTAAATAAGTGGATAACATGGAAGGGAGGCCCAAATAGTAGTACAGACCCATGACAAAGCATAATCACATGCACAATCTCCAATTCTTCTCCAAGAAACATGTGGCAAACCCATGTTTAGTCAAGCCACTAACTATATAAAAGTTCCAAAAGGGGTGTTGATATGGGTGGCATTGTTGAATGTACATGTGGATTCAAAGGAGACATAAAAAAAAATGCTTGCAAAATTAACTCCAAAATTACCATAGAAAATATAGTGGAAACCACCAAAAGTAACATGCACTCCAAATAACTTGATTGCATATGTAGAGATGACAAGTATGATGACATGGTGGCATGCCCAAGGCACTTCAAGTTTTGAAACAAGCCCCAAATTTTTTTTTGCTTCAAGCACTTTTCTTGACCTATGATCAGCATGAAAAAAATATTCCCTCCAATAAGAGATGGTAGGAGGTATGTTGAGCATGGAGGCTATGGAAGGGATGAAGGTAGTGATCCATATACAGAAGGATGGAATACAAGGGACCCACTATCCTTCAATAAAGTTCCCTCCACAATTTGAAAAGCCTCTTGCTTGTTTAAAAATGCATCGCTTTTATTATTCAATTTTTAAAATAAAAAATTAAATATTAGTACTAAAACAAAAAAGGCTTTCAATAATATTTATAAATAAATAAATAATTGCCACCTTGGTTTGTATGCCCAGGCTATACGACTCAAGTGCAAACATTTTTTTACCTCAGAAGCCAACTCCATTGAAACTGGATGTATTTTATATGGAAATGGGGGATTTTGGACACTCTAAGCTCAATGGTGGTGTCGATTTGGGCACAAGATGTATAAAAATAAAAGTCCTCAGATCCAATAAATAATCTTTGAAAGCTCAGATCTAGAAACACACACCAAAACTAGCAAGAACAAAACAAGGGGTATAAAGATCTAAAGTTCTAATACCATGTTGAGTTTGATGAAAGATCAACCCCACAACTCCCAAGAATCACTTGCATGCAAAAACCTATTCTAGAAAGAGAGAAAAAAGATATGGAGGTTGGAACTCCTAGATCCATATATGAGACATTCTTAATGCTCAAAAAAAGAGAAATTTATATTAATCAAAAGTAAATTTAATTGAATATGTTACAAAGAGAGATCAATCATTATAAAAGGAGATCAAAACCCTAAAAGGTAAAACATATAGTTAATTATAAAATATCTAATTACATTAACAACTATGATACATTTAATTTTTCTAGAATTGAAATATATGTTCATCTATTTTCATTTATGCTTATGAGTTTAATATGGTAACAGTAACATTAGTTCGTGTTTTTTTTGGAGTCATCTTTATTTTGGTTTCCAAATTTTTTGGAATAGTTGTATTTGATTTTTGGTTGGTCAAAACCTTTTCATTTAATTAAGTTTTGAATCTTTAAACATCTTGAACTACCAAACCTCTTTGAACTTTTGAACCCATTTGAACCTTCTAAACCACTTTGAACCTAGTTCAAACTAGTTCAAACTAGTTCAAAATGGTTTGTCACTTCAAGAGCATTCTTTTGAGAGATGCATAGGTGGCACTTAGTACAAGCAAGTGTCAAAGATGAAGGAGATAGAGCATCATGAATATGAAAGTGGACCCCATGTATGTCCTGATGATGCAAACAAAAGGAAAGATGACACATAAATTAACAAAAAAAAGGGTAATTACGATGGATTCTGGTTTGTTTGAAATCATTAAATGGAAATCTACTACAAACCATGGCTCAATAAATTAAGGTAGTTGAACACATCTCAAGGTAATTATGATGAGATAAAAAGTAAAAAAGGGTTAGAGGATGTTTATTCATGGAAGTTACTATAAATAATCTCATCATAATAAATCTCTAGACAAGTAAATATTGCCATAATCCCATTCTCTATAGTAATTAAGTATTCACATTTTGTAACCATACTCATCTTGAATGTTATATCCATTTCTATTTTGAATACTAGCTATGTAGATACACAAGATAGAGGATTCAAGAGGTTCAAAAGAGTTACTTACTATATCATCTTAAAATGGAAGCACTTCCATATGAAGAGCATTTAACCCTCTAAGTAAGTGGTTTGGGGTCATGTCAAGCATCTTGAATAGTTCTTTGAATGGATCTAGCTACTTTCCCCCTGTTCTATTTCTTTGTCCGTGTTTCTAGCCTCTTCCTAGCAACTTTCTATTAGAAACTAAAGACTTTGACTTTCTAGGTCAATGATGACCTGAAGGGTCAAGGTCAACCTTGATCCTGACCTAGGGTAGATTCGACCTTGACCTTGACCCCAGGTCAAATTTTCAAGTTATGGAGGTTTTAGGATGTTGGGCCTCACAAAGTTTCATTATTTCACTTCCAAGTTGGTTGTTTCAAGTTTTAGAATGGTATACTCTTAAATTGCATTTAATATAGGTCCATTTCTATGGGTTAAGGTTAATTGGGTTTTAATTCTCCAATTTTTGCCTCTCTAGAAGTTTGTGCCCTAGATTGCTATATAAGGAAGGCTCCTCCTCTCATTTTCTCTAATGGAAAGATATCAAATGATCCATTATTTCCAAGCAAGATCAAGAAAGCATTCCATCAATAATTTTCAAGGAAGCATCCAATACATTGTCTCCATTCAATTTCTCCATTGAAGATCAAGGATTCAAACATTCGAGTCTTTGAAGGGATTTGGTTCAAGCATTCAAGATTCATCATGCAAACCCTAGATATAGCCATCATGGTGGTGCGATCTTCCTTCAAGATCCTTTGTTCATCTTCAAGATCTATTATTTTTCCCTCAAGGTGGATTTCAAGCATATAATCATGGAGGTTTTGATTTACATTATTGATTCCAAGCTTTCATACCAACATACTTGTTTACATTTCGAATACAATTGCATATCTATCGAATATCATAGCTTCATTATTAGATTTACTACTTCTACTACTTCCTAGCATTCTCTATTTCAATTTAATTATTAAGGTTGATTCCAAACTAGGGTTTGAACAAGGCAAATCCCTGATCCAAACAAAAAAAAACTCATTTTCTTGTGGGTTTAGATATACAACAACAAATTGAAGTGCAAATTTGAGTACTCTTTTCGACAAACTTAGGAGATCCACAAACATAATTTTCATCAGAGTAGTGTAGGTCAAGGTTGAATTTTTGGGGTAAGATTGTACCCAACTATTTGGGTCAAGGTTGACCTACCCTTGGAAGGAAATTTTTTTTTGGATTTTCTCTGTCTCGACATTTCCCATCTAGAGCAGGTTGTAGAATTTCTCGAAACTGTGCACAAACATAAAAAACCATTATTTTCTAGATTTTTCTCTACTTTGAGGTTAGTATTTGTCTTCTATTCATTCAATATTTAAAGTACATACTTTCTATAGTAGATCATAGGTTTTCCTCTCTTCTCCATATTCTCCATCATTTGATTCATTAGTGCATTAATTGCTTCTTTGTGATTAATCCATTTGGATCTTTCCTTCCTATTCATTTTGGTACACACCCTCTCTCTTTTTATCAGTATTCACTTACTATAGGTTCAAGGTAATTTTTTGACATTTATTCACTTCAAATTTCTAGTTCTCAAAAACCTTCTCCTTAAGCTTAATTGAGCATTGTGCTTTTCATCAAGAATTACAAAAAATGACATATCTATTTTTTTTAGGTAACAATATTAGTATGGATTGTAAGAGTCCCTTGATAACTAATATGGATTTAAGGGGGGTCAATATAGATGATGTTTGTGATACAATTTAGTCAAATGTGGAAGCCAAATTCATAGGGGAAACAATGGATAGTAAGATATTACATGTTGTGGCTTTTACTCAAGTTGTTATCATCTGTGAACTAGTTTAGGAATGCCTTAACCACAATGACATCAGGTCTTATTGAATTAGGAAAAATCACTGAAGCATTTTTCTTTTAGTAGACCAAGAAACCATCAACTTTGTGTTCAAGATACCACATGGAATATTTTCTATTTTAACCCGTACCCAATCCTATGCTAAGTTCAGTGAGAATTCCAAAAAGAATCACTATGTCATAGCATACCATTCGACTAAGAAATTCTACAAGGGAGCTTCACAAATTTCAAAAGGTTTAAGTAAAGATAAAATAAAGCCCCACATTCTTCATTTAGTGGTCATGTTACACAAAGTCAAAGGTTCACTAGAAGTACACCCTTTTGAAGAATGGATGTATCATTTTATTGATTTTATTCTGAATGGAAAATAATATTTGGATTGGACTAAAATTATTTCATTTTCTTTGAGCGATACCTTGACGCTAAGACTAACCATAAAAAAAGACTTTTTATGTATTTGTAGCTCATCTATTGCCTATCCTGTACTCAGAATCTCACTCTCTTTACACATGAACCTTGAAACAATGAGGTCTTCATATATAACTATTGTCATTCCCTATAGAAGAGCCAAGTGTTGACTAATTATAGAAAGGTCCATGATATTTTCCTTGGTAAAATATGTTTTGAACTAGTAGGAAAAGGGGTAGAAAGGGTCTCTCTAAAATCTTTGCAATTCATACAAGTATACATAAGTATGTTTATCCAGCTTTCCTAGTTCACATACCTTAGGGTGGGCTAACTTGATGAAGAACCTTTAAAATTGTTTAGATTTTCTTTGGATTTTTTAATTCTAGCCAAGTTTTTTTGTCAACTAGTAGTGGTAATGATAAATTTTCTAACTAAAGATAAAAAGAATAATTTGTTTCTAGTGAGAATTGGTAATCTTTCATGTAAAAATCTAGATTAGGCTATCAATATTGGAACTAATTTGTGTTCTTTTGATTTCAAATTCTACCAAGCTAGACAAGGGTTCAACAATAAAGGATTTTCTTGGAGATTCCTAGAAATGAGAAATAATTTCTCACCTGTAATCCACGTAGAGGATTCTTGGGAAGATTTCCCAAATGAAAGAGAAGTTCAAAGGAGGAGCCATTCCATGATGGTGTTATCATAGGTTTCAGCTTTTAAGGTTAAACTAAACCTCAAGGGAGTTTAAGAAGATGGTTTAGGAATCATTGAACCTAAATACATCAAACAAAAAGATCATACCATGCCTCCTATTGATTGGTTTGAACACAAAATGGATGACATAATGCAAAGAAATAATGATGTTATTGAGTGCACAAAGCATGGATTTAGTATAAGAGGAAAGAAGGAAATCTCAAATTGAATATACAATCCAAGAATATTCTTCTTCCTCTAGTGCTAATACAATATTTTCCACTAATTTTGTAGGTAACAAAAAGGGTTTGAAGGTAGTTATCATTGAACTATTTCAAAATCAACCTATGGTACAAAGGACAATGTCCAAGTCATAGTTCAAGAAACAAGGCAACATGGCAACATATGAATAGACCAAAATAGATCTTGATGTAGATCAAGAACAAGGTGAAGGTTCAATAGATAATGAAAAACAAGTCCAAGCCACTTTGTATAGTGTTTTAAAAGTTCTAGAGTCATTAAGCACACCCGTAAAAGATCCAACAAGGACCAAACACTCCTCAACGGTACCAAATTGGTTAACTAACTCTGTTATAAATAAAATAAGCTTGGTTTAGCTCTCCATTCTTGCAGGTGATACGGAAAATAAATATACTGCTAACACTCTGAAATATAGAAGAATGAAAATCTATGCTCAAATAATAACATATGCCAAAACAAGTGAAGTAACATCAGAAGTTGCCTTGTATAATCCCAAAGACACTTCCATAGATTTGAATGTTAGTAGGCCTAGAAGTATTAAAGAAGGAAACCAAAGAGCACTAGTTGAGAGAGTCCGCACAACATATGTTAAGTCAATACTAGAAGGATGCAAAGGATAAGAAAGAACTAAAGCAATTAATTAATACGATGGTGGAGTATATTGATTCCATGGATGATTATGGTGTTTATCTCTAGTTTAGGGACCCCAAAGATATTATCCAATATCACTAGACAATAAATGATTGTTAAACCAAATTCAACATAGCAAATTCATTGTAATAGTTGTAGATGAATGGGTAGATGGTGTAATCCAAAAAGGTAAAGAATTCATCCTATAATGTGTAATGATCTTTAATGAGGCTAATTCTTTTCTAAATGACGTATGAGCACAAATACACACCTAGGAAATGGAGTAAGGTAAATGGTTAGTCGTGGTTGTACAAATCCTAGACATAGAACTATATGGTGTGGAAAAGTTATTAACCAATAACCCTTTAAAAATAGTAGATTTTTGCATTTTGTATGTGATAAAGAGGAACATAAATTGGAGATACTCAATCTATAGGTCTGACATTACTAATGTTCAAAGTATCGTAACTAAACCCAAGCGCATGTATACAATATGTAGATAATAAGCCCCAAAAGTGTGATCAATTTGATGCAGGGAACATTAATATTGAACCTTTTTTTAAGTCTTTGAGGATGATTTAAAAGTGACCAAATAAATAGTTAATCTCATGCTTGCAAATTTTACAAAGGTAGCATAGATTGAGTCTATGTTGACCATTTGTATGGATCACTTGCTAGAGTATACTAGAAAGATCAACATAATGAAATAGGATTGAAAGATCTGGAAGGCATGACTACTAAGCCTAAGGACCACCAATTCAAGAGCACATCACAAGTTCATAGGCATCTACTATGGGTAGAAGCTAGTGCGTGATGCAAGTGGCGACAAAGAGCAAGTTGGGAATGAAGACCATGATTCTCCAGCTTAATGGGTTCCTTTATATTTTTCTTTAAGTGTTGAACTCAGGGGACACATGTCCCATGTTGAATTTTTTTGTTTTAATAACTACTTTTGTTAACTGTAGAGGGGGTTGGGTTTCTAGGGAGACATCCTCTAACATAAACTATTTAAGTTAGATTTGAAAGACTTATTGGGGGATAGAAGAAAGAGGAAAGAAACCATAGTATTTTTTTCCCTCTTTGTTAGTCTATGGCCAAATGTTATCTTTTTACAGTGATAAAAAAACCAAATTAGTATCTAATATGTGGAAGATCTTTTGTGATTGAACTAAGAATCATTGGAAGATAAATGATTTTTAGGATTAATCTAAATTGGTGTATTTAAGAAATCATTAAAGAATTTTTCTTTAAAATCTTTGATTGATTTTGATATTTTTTAATTAACAGTTATCTAATTTGAGTATTACCATTATCTTCTAGCATATCTATGAATGTTTAAAAAAAAAAAAAAACTTTGTATTATCTTTATTAGTTATCATTTCTTATAATCGTTTGTCAATGACTTCTCATCTAAGAATGGGTTGTGTTGCCTTTAATTATTTTATGGTTAAAAAAAAGACTGTGTGTCTTTAGTTTAAGGAATCATTACATATCCAACAAGGGAGTTGTACCTCATAAGCATTCAAAGGGAAGGTAGTTGTTGAACCTACCCAACTATTGTAAAATTTTTGGTCCTCAATATAAAGAGGGAGATAGAGTCAATAAAAAATCATTAGTATAAAGATAGGTTTGTTCACCAACATATTTTTGGCAACTCTACTAGGAATGCAAATGAGTGATGACTTGGTTTGCATAGAAATTTGATGACAATCAATCATGGTTTTAGCACATTATGATGTGTTTCCTATACTGGAACCTAATTTAGGAATTCATGGCATACAAGAAGATATTATTTATGGTTTAAGCCTAGTGGCTTGGAATTTGAGAACAAGTAATAGACAATATCACCAAGTTTTGAGACTTCTTCAAAGAGAGAAATAAATAGTCGGAAGATTGATAGGTATCCCTATTGTTGAAGAATAAGTAATAGTAGATAGGGTTTCCCACAACCCTAGAAGGAATTAAGGTCTATTCTTAGTTGTGTGATAAATTGGCCAAATGAAAATATACTAGGGCCAAGAGTTATGAAGGATTTATAGATCAAGACTTTGAATTGGTAAGAAACATGAATTTTTTCCTTTATCACACTCAAAGGAGAATGAGGAAAGTAAAATATGTCAGTAGACCCTCCTTTCCACCTCCTATATCTTAGCCCTCACTAAAAATGTAAGCACTCACCACCTCAAACACTACAACACCTCTTTATATAAATATTCAACCCCTTAACTTTGTGTTACCAAATATGGTTGCAAATCGTTGAGGACAAATAAGAGGCCCTTTTTACCAAGGAAAAAACCTTGGAGCTATACCTAAGGGGTCTCAAGATTTTTTATCAATTTTTAGAGGTGATGGTAAAGTCTCTGGTGAAGATCATATTAGCATTTTTCATTCTATGTGTGGAATTATGGACATCCCTACTAAGGATATGGTTATCTATCTTTTCATCAAAACTCTTACTGATGTGACAACCAAGTGATTTCATCATCTTCCTCATGCTTCTATACCCACTTGGGATGAAATGGTAGTAGAATTTGAAACATGATTTAAGACTCCAAAAGATGAGCATACCTTGCTTCTTTAGTTAGCTTAACTAAAGAAAGAGATACAAGAATCTATGAGGGAGTTTGTAGAAAAATTCAACAAGATTATGCAAAAATTATTTTCTACATCCAGGCCTACCATAAATTAGAAAGGGTTCTTTGTTAATGCTATGTCTCCTAACATGAATTTTCATCTATGAAAGGATGGAGTTCAAGATTTGATAGAAGATTAGAGGTCACCTATTGAACTAGAAGATGTACTCATTATTGTTGGTGAATGGAAATGAGGTTTCCAAACTTATGTAGCTTCATCATTAGTTGATATTGACCCTGTTGTTCATAGTTTAGTGCATGACATTATCACCTCAAAAAGGAAGAGTTAAATTAATCTCCCATATCAAAACCCATATCAAGATGCAAGATGAAAGAAATACAATTTACCCCAAGGGAAGAACTTATCATACCAACAACCTTGCCTCCATATTGAAGCCACCCAAAGTAAAGAAACTATGTGTTCCTTTCATTTAACCATTGAACATGATGGAGCCACTTGTATAGATTGGTTGATCTACTTATAAATACACACTTAAAAATATAAACCAATTAGAGAAGCACATGTAGAAAAGATAAATCCAAAAGGGTATGGAAGTCACAATTCTATTTTATTTGGAATATGAGTCTCATGGTGATGAATGAAGAGATATCCTAGTAAGTTTGAATAATCTTGCATGTGTGTTTTTGACTAGAAACCAAAGAGCTCTTAAATTTTCACCAAGAAGTACTTCAGCAAGTGCAACATTCACAAGAAAAGAATAGACTATAAGACCCCATCCCCTAATGTGAAATTGGGACTGACTTTAAAATCTACTAGAAATATCCAATAAGCCCTACTTATTCTTCCTCTTTTAACATTATTGAATTTTTCCAAACATCTATGACAACCATTTTTATTTCCAAGTACTTGAAATCAAACCCAAGATAATTGGACAACCTAGTCAAATATGTAAAAGGGGAAAATAGTTCAACATCCCAAACCAACCATTATGAAGAAACTTCACCCCCTACTTGAACCCTTGTTTTTGTATCCAAAAGACCTCTCGATTCATTTGAAATTTCTGAAACATCACAAGTTCTAGAGGCCAATGTGGGGGATAGTAATTTGAATCCCTTTTATGTGTCTCTATTCCTTAATGGAAAAAAATTGAGTAAATTTTACATTATAGATTCTAGAGCATTAGATAACATCATGTCATCACCAATTGTAAAATTTTTATGTCTCACACTCATAGAGGCTTTTGGTAGATGTTATCCAATCGATGAGAAAGAAGTGCCTTTAATGAGCTAAGTGAAAGATGCACAAGTAGTTTTACGTGTTTTTCCTAATAAGATGTTGAAGCTAACTATTTTGGTTGATGGTATTTTGATAAGCTACAACATGCTTCTTAGTAGAACCTTTTGTAAACATATGGGAGGAAAAATAAAAATGTATTGGTCAAAGGTCATTATACTTATGGGAAAGAACAAGATAAAGATGCAACCTAGACCTTAAAAAAAAAATTGTCTTCCCTTCTAAAGAACTTGAAGCTCAAATTTTGTATCATGAATGCCATTTTATAAATTGTGTGGATTTTTTAGGAGAGGAAGTTAAACCATTAATGAGTTCAAGCGAAGAGAGTTTAGAGCTATGGATAATGGAAATTAGGAGTTCTTCAAGTACTAGATTGGGTGTCAATGAATTCTTCCCTTTCTCTTTTAAGATCGATTTCAAAAATACTAATAATCTTGCAAAGCATGAAGCTTTATTTCTTGGTATGCAAGAAGAAAACCTTAGAGGAATCAAGTGGTGAGTAGCAAGAGGAGACATTGGGCTTATAGTGAATAAAGTCAAGAACTTGTATGTAGTAAAGAATGCAACGTTAAAGCATTAAGGAAATTGGGTATGGGATGAGCTAGAATCTCTTGAGGAATTTTTTATTAATGTTATTCCTAGGAGTATTAATATTCATTTCAACTCTCTTGCAGTTTCAAAATCACTCCTTTTATCTCATCCTGATTTCAAAAAAAATACTTCTAGAATTAAAATTATATATCGACCAAGCATTCCATACAATATAGAACATGGGTAGGGTTTCAATAATGGTGATCAAATTGATGAGTTTCTAGCCTATGTTGGGTGTTTTTCTAACTTGTATATTGAAGGTTCCAATAATTGTTGCAAGGAATCATATTCTAATTTGAATAATGAAGATGATGTACTTTAATTAAAGGGAAATAAGATCCCAAAGTGCCTGATTTCTTTAGAACATTTGTTTTCTAATAGAGATGACATTCTAACTAATAAAAGGCCAATACATTTTGTAACTACTAAAGAATACAAAAAATTTAATGTCGGTACTAACCTTGAACCAAAATGGATATCCATGGGTAAATCCTATTCTTTCTTTGAAAGGAACATGCTAAGGAAATTTCTATCTAGGTAAGGAGATGTATTTTCTTGGGGGTATGAAGATCTTAAGAACCTTAGAGATGGATGTTTTAGACATCATATTCCCCTAAAAACATATGCAATACATTTTTTATAGAAATTACGGAATTATAATCCCAAAGTATCAAAATCCATAATGAAAGAGGTGGATAAAATGTTAAAGGCAAAGATAATTTATCTGATTCATCACTCAACTTGGATAGCTAATATTGTTCTAGTATGAAAGAAAAAAGGAGAGATTAGAATCTATGTCAATTTTCATAATCTTAACCAAGCTATTCTTAAAGATAGTTATGCTATGCCCACAATGGAACATGTTCTTCAAACTGTAGTTGGTTCTGAAATGATGTCTATGTTAGATGGTTTTTTTAGCTATAATCAAGTAAGCATGGATAAAAAAGAAAAGCATAAAATAATCTTCATAACTCCTTGGGGAGCGTATGCTTATAGAGGGACACCTTTTGGTTTGAGTATTGTTGGAGCAACATTCTAGAGGACAATGAACTTCTCTTTATGGGATTTGAGAACTAAGATCATAGCAATGTGCCTTGATGATCTCACTTCATTCTCAAGATGGAGGAAACATCATCTCCAAGATTTTTGGGTAGTACCACAAAGGTGTAGAGAAAAAATAATCTCTTAATCCTAAGAAATTGATCTTCTTTGTTGAAGAAGGAAAACTCCTACAACACATTGCTGAAAAGAAGGCATAAGAATAGATCTAGAAAGAGTGGGAGCTATTGAACAATTGAAACTAACTACAAACAAAAGCAACATAAAATATTTCTTTGGCCAAGTAAATTTTTTAAGGGTTTTATTCCTAAATTTTCAGAGATTACCAAACATATAATTGATATGATGAGTGAAAATAATAATTTTAAATGGAATGAAGAAGGAAAAAAGGCATATGATGAGATCAAAGTTTCTATAGCTAAAACACCTATTCTAGTTAGCCCAAACTATAAGAAATAATGCATCATAGATTACTATGCATCATAACATTCTCTCGTAGACATCTTGACTTAGAAAAATGATCATGGAGAAGACACACTCATATCATTCATTAGTACCCCGTTAAAGAAGTATGAACTTAAGTACTCAATTATAGAAAAATAGGCATATACTCTATTAAATTCTAACAAAAATTTTAGATACTATATCCTACATTTCCATTCAATATCACATGTTCTTGATGCAAAAGTCAAAAGCATTCTCACTTAGCAAAAAAATGGGGTAAATAAGAGATGTGCTTAGGTGGAAATTTTTTAGGAGTATGATCTCACCTTGAATCCAAGTAAATTTGTAAGGGGTCAAGGACTTTGTAATTAAATGGCAGAAAATGAAAATTCACTTGAAAGTAGTGCAAAAATTGAGCCCATAGCTCTTCTGGTAAACCTTACCAATCCTTGGTTCTCTAATGTTTCACACTATTTGACTTATGGGGAATGCCCTAAATATTTGACACCTCACAAAAAAGGAACTTGAGGCCTAAAGAAATTAAATATTTTATTTCCCAAGGCATTCTATATATAAAGGGCATGGATGGAACCTTTTTGAGATGTGTTGACAAAGTCCAACACAAAGAACTTCTAAAGACTTTTAACGATGATTCGTGTGGAGGACATCTCTCATCTACTGTAAAAACATTTAAAATCTTCATAAAAAAATTTCATTGTCTTGGAATGTTTCGAGATAGTTATATATATGTGAAGAACTATGAGAAATGTAAACTTTTCATGGGAAAACATCAATTGACCACACTACCGGTAAAATTGGTAGTGAGATCAGTGAACCTTTTAAATAGTGGGTTTTAGATTTTATAGGCCTGATAAATCCAACATCAAGTGTTGGCCATTCATACATATTGACAACAACTAACTATTTTACTAAATGGGTCAAGGTGATTCCAACTGAAAGAAGCAATTCACAAGTGGTATGCAATTTTCTAAAGGAGTATATATTGGTTCTCTTTCAGGTACATTAGAAGATAGTTGCTAATAGTACCACATACTTGTCATCTCAAGAACTAATCACATTGTGTTATATCATGGCATCCTTTTAGCCCACTCTTTAGATTGTTTTCCTCAAGGGAATGGACAAGCTAAAGTGAGCGCCAAAAACTTAGTGTCAATTATGAAGAAGTTGGTAAGTGAAAAAGCTAAGAAATGGCATAAGAAAATCTATAAAGAACTTTGGGCAAACTGAACCACTACTCCAAAATGAAAGATTGACATGGCTCCATTCAAATTAGTATATGATATGGGTGCTTAAGTTTCATTACCTTTAGAACTAGCAACAACAAACTTGTTGTTAGTAGTGGAAGATGAGCAATATAAAATCTCTCTAGAAAAGAGAATTTTGTATCTTACCAAGTTAGAGGAGGAAAGGGAAAAAATAGTTGATCATATCACTAAACACCAACTAAAATTTAAAAGGACATTTCATAGGAGAGAAAAACCAAGGAATTTCATGAAAGGTGATGAAGTCTTATTATGGGATAAAAATAGAGAGCCTACAAGAGCTCATGGTAAATTAAAGTCACTCTAGAAAGGGCCCTTGGTGATACAGGAATAAATTGGTTGAAATGTTTTCAAGGTAACGTACTTGGATAAAGAGATCTTACCATTTACTTATAATGGGAAAGATCAAAATCCTTAAAACCTTTGATTTTAAGTTCAAATATTTTTTCACATATTTGCCCTTCCTATTTTCCTATTTTTTGTTTGTCATTTTTGCATTTTTTTATTGTGTTTCACTTTTCCTTTCTTTCCCTTGTCTTCCTTAGTGTTAACTAGAGTTCTGAGTTCTTTGTGTTTCATTGAAACCTAGTCCCCAGTTAGAGCCAATGTTCATTCATATTTTTTTTTTAGAGAATCACCTTTATTTTGGTTTCCATTTTCTTTGATACCATTGACTTTAATTTTCCCTTTAGCCCAAAATTTCCTAAATACATAGAATGAAAAGTTATCCTAAATCTAAATCCTCCTTTTTGTTTTTAGTTGGTCGAAATCTTTTCATTTAATTAAGTTCTAAACCTTTCAACTTCTTGAACTATCAAACCTCTTTGAACTTTTGAACCCATGTTAACCTTCCAAACCACTTTGAACCTATTTTAAATTAGTTCAAAATGGTTTGACACTTCAAGAGCATTCTTTTGAGAGATGCATAAGTGGGACCTAGTACAAAAAATTATCAAAGTTGAAGGAGGTTGAACATCATGAATATGAAAGTGAACCCCATGTAGATCTTGATGATGCAAGAAAAAGGAAAGATGACGCATGGATTAATGATAAAAAGGGCATTTACAATGGGCTTTGGTTTATTTGAAATCATTAAATGGAAAGCTCCCAAGAAAAAAGGCTTAAGAAATTGAGGAAGTTGAACATGTGTCAAGGTAATTATGACGAGATAAAAATAAAAGGTGTAAAAGGATGTTTATTTATGGAAATTACTAGAAAGAGTCTTGTTGTACTAAATTTCTAGACAAATAAGTCTTATTGAAATCCCATTCTCCATATTAATTAAGTATTCACATTATTTAAATAGACTTATCCTCTATGTTAAGTCCATTTCCATTTTGAGTACTAGCTATGGAGATACAAATGATAGAGGGTTTAGGAGGTCCAAATGAGTTACTGCAGGTTCAAGATAATTTTTTGACATTTCTTCACTTCAAATTTCTAGTTCTCAGCAGACTTCTCTTGGGCTTAATTGAGCATTGTGATTTTGTTCAAGAATTGGGAAAAATGTAATCATCTCTATGTTTTTTCTATAACAATGTTAGTATGGATTGAAAAAGTCCCTTGTTAACTTATACAAATTTGAGGGGGGTCAATATAGATGATTTTTGTGATAAAATTTTGTCAAATGTAGAAGCCAAATTCATGGATAGTGGGATATTACAAGATGCAACTTTTCCTCAAGTCATTATTAGCCCTAAACTAGTTTAAGAACGTGCTTAACACTATGAAATTAGGTCTCAATGCATTAGGATAAATGATAGAAGATTTTTTCTTTCAATATATTGAGACATCATCACCTGTGTGTTCAAGATACCACATGAAAAATTCACTAATTTTTACCCTACCTAATTATATGCCAAGATCAATGAGAATTCAGCAAAAAGAATCATTTTTTTAGCCTTCCATGGAGTGATACTAATAAATTCTATAAGGAAGGTTCATGAATTTAAAAGGTTTAAATAAATAAGACCATATGAAGCCCACATTCATGATTTAGTGGTAATGTTACAAAAAATTCAAAGTTTCACCCAAAGAATACCTTTTCAAAGACTAGGTGTTTCATTTTATTGATATTATTCTAGGTGAAAAACAATATCTAGATTGGGCAGAAAATATAGTGATTTATATGAGGGGTCAATTGAGGATAATACAAACCATAAAGAAAGAATTTGTTATGTCTTTGTACCTCATCTATTACCTAGCCTATACTCAAAATCTCATTCTCTTGCCACATGAACCTTGGAAGAATGAGGTCTTCATATATAATTATTGTCCTTCCCTATAGAAGAGCCAGGTGCTAATTGATTAAAGAAAGGTTCATGATGTTTTCCTTGGTAAATTGCATTTTGAACTAGCAAGAAAAGAGAAAGGGTCTCTCTTGAATATTTTCAATTCATACAAGTATATGATAGTATGTTCATCCAGTTTCTCAGGTTCATAGATCATATGGTGGGAGGATTTGACAAAGAACCTTTAAAATTGTCTATATTTACTCTCGATTATTTTTATTCCAGCCAAGGTTTGTCATCAGTTGGTAGTGGTTACAATTAAGATAAAAAGAACAGTTCATTTCTAGTGAGAACTGGTAATCTTTCATGTAAAAATATAAAGGATGCTATGAAAAATGGAACTAATTTGTGTGCTTTTGATTCCAAATTCTATCAAGCTACACAAGGGTTTGACAATAAGGGATTTGTCTAGAGAGTCCTAGAAGTGAGAGATCATTTCTCACCTATAACCCACTTAGAGGATTATTGGAAGGATTGCCTGAATGAAAGAGAAGTTCAAAGTAGGAGCCATTCCAAGATGTTGTTATCATAGGTCTTGGCCTTTAAGTTGAAATTGAACCTCAAGGGAGTTCAAGAGGATGGTTAAGAATCATTGAACCTAAATACCTCAAATAGAAAGATTAGCCCCTGCCTCCTATTGATTGGTTTGAACCCAAAATGGATGACATAATGAAAAGAACCAATGCTGTTATTGAATGGACCAAAGCATGGATTAAGCATAAGAGGAAAGAAGGAACATCTTAGTCTCAAATTGAAGATACAATCCAAGAATATCCTTCTTCCTCCAGTGCTATTACAATCTTTTCCACTGATTATATAGGTAACCAAAATGGTTCAAAGATAGTGATCAATGAACTGCTTCAAAATCAACTTGTGGTACAAAGGACAAGGTCCAAGGTACAATTCAATAAACAAGGCAACTTGGCAACACAAGAATAAATCAAAATAGACCTTGATGTTGATCAAGAACAAGGTAAAGGTTCAATGGATAATGAAGAACAAGTTCAAGCCACTTTGTATAGTATTCCACAAGTTTTGGATTCATTGAGCACACCCATAAAAGATCCAGTAGGGATTGAACCTTCCTCAATAATACAAATTGGTTGACTAAATTTTTAAGGAAGAAAACAATTTTGGTTTTAGTCTTTTTACATGTAAGGGATACAAAAAATAAATATATTGCTAAAGCTTTGAAACCCAAAAGAATAAAAATCTCTACTTGCTTAATAACAGATGTTAAAACAAGAGAAGTAACAACAAGAGTTTCCTTATATAAGCCCAAAGATACTTCCTGAGATTTGAATGTCAAATATTTTGAGAATCACAAGGGTAGGCCTAGGATTATTAAACAAGGAAACCAAAGAGCACTAGTTGTGTGAGTCCACAAAACATATGTTAATTCAATCCCAAAAGGATGCAAAGAAAAAGAAAGAACTAAAGAAATTAATCAATGTGATGGTGGATTATATTAATTCCCTAGTTAATTCTAGTGTTTTACCTCTATTTTATGTACCCAAAAGTTTTGATCCAATGTCACTGGATAGAAAAATGTTGCTGAACCAAATTTAACATGGTAAAGTTGTAGCAAAAGCTATAGATGAATGGATAGATGGTACAATCCAAAAAGGTATATAATTTCTCTACCAATGTGTAATGGTCTTTAATGAAGTTGATGCTTTGGTAAATGAGGTACAAGAACAAATAACCACCTAGGAAATCCAGGAAGGTAAATGATCAATCATGGTTATAAAGATCTCAAACATAGAACAATATGGTGTAGAAAAGTTCTTAGCTGAGAACCCTTTCAAATAGTAGATTCTTGCACATTATATGTCATAAAAAGAAACATGACTTGGAGATGCTCAATCTATAAGTTTTCTATTACCAATGCTAAAAGTATTAAAACTAAAATCAAGCACATGTATATTAGGTTTACTATAGATAAACACATAATAAGCCCCAACAAAATAATATAATTTGATGAAGGGAACTTTGATATTGGACCTTTTTTCAAGTCTTTTGAGGCTGATTCAAAGTCAACTGAAGAAATAGTTAATCTCATGCCTGCATATTTTACAAAGGTAGCACAAATTGAGTCTATATTGACCATTTGTATGGATTACTTGCTAGAGTATACATGATTACTCAAAATAATGAAATGGGATCAAGACATGTGGAAGGAACAACTACTAAGCCTAAAGAAAATGAATCTAAGTGTACTTTATGAGTTTGTATGTGTCTACTATTGGTGGAAGCTAGCACATGATGTAGGAGGCAAATAAGAGAAATTTAAGAATGAAGGCCATGGTTCTTTGGCTCAATGAGTTCCTTTATGTTTTTACTTAAGTTCTTTTGAACTCAGGGGACATGCATCCCATGTTGAAATTTTCTATTTAGTTAACTACTTTTGTTGACTACTAGAGTTTTATCAAAACCCTACAAGATTTAGAAGTAGACAAAGTTGAGTTGGAAGGAGGCTTGAAGCTCATTATTGATTTTCTTTTAAATATAGCCAAATTTCCATGGAGTATTAGTCTTTAATTGATGATTTCAAAAGATGGCTCTCATCCTTTAATAGTGTGCTAATCAAGCACACCCTTAGAGAAGGGAACAAAGTTGCAGACTGCCTAGCTACTTTGGGTCTAAACCATGAGGAATGGAAGATGTAAGTGACTAAGATAGAGGGGATGCAAGAGTTAAATCTAATAGTTTTAAATGATAAAAAAAAAATGGTACATGGTAGGAGTACAAGAGGTGCCAGGTAGAACACCAAGCAACCTAGTTAGTATGGTTTGGCTCCTATGGTCATTAAAGGAAGCAATCCTATTGAGATGTGTTTGAGAATTAGTTGCAATATCTATATTAATGAAGTGTTAATTGTTGAGATTTGATTAAAAAGATCATTGTTGAAAGAGATTATTGAAAAGAGGGAGATTGTTGAGGAAGAATGTGTTTCAATCATTGTTTTTTCACTGACTATTTGCTGGTAAGAAATTTTCTTATAATATTCAAGTACTATCACTTAGTTGATTGGTGAAGAGGATTTGATCAATAAGAGGTAACAATAGCACCTAAAGGAAACGTTGATTTATGATTATGTAATGAAGTACAAGGATTAGTTAATGCAGTGATGGCATGATGTATTGATAATCTACTTAAGGTTACAAAGGTTGGTTACACTTAGAAACTTTAGAAGAACAAGTTACACAAAGTTTGTCTACCAAGATTGACTGAATGAATAGTAGGTGTCGAGAAAAGTCAATACAAGCCAAGCAGAAAGTTAGTTGGAGCCAAGTAAAAGAAAATTCTAGTGTATGCTGAGTAGAATAGTGGATGCTAAGTAAAGTTTAATGGATGCCAAGCACCAATAAACTTTAGTTGATGCTGAGTAATGTAGTATGTGTCAAGCATTAGAAGATTGATAATGTTGAGCTACTACATCATTTAAAAGATCAAAGATTCATTGACTTTGAGCTGACAAGTTTGTTTTCTTGAATTTTGTGAACTAGGTGGAAGATAAGGATGATGAGTTGTAGGCACAAAATTTGAGGTAAACTATTTTTAGGTGAATTCAAATGAATTCTAGGAGAAGTTTCTAGAAGAAATATGGAATATGGGGTAGATACATTTTATCCTACCTAATTCTTCCAAACCCTAAAATGGATGATGGAAAATGAAGCAACAAAGTATCTTAATTTCCTATTTAAAGGAATGTCTGGTCATGAAGCAAAAAGAGAGCAGAGATTTGAATGCCAGAACCTAAGGGAGAAAAGGTTTTTCTTTTTCAAGTGACCTACGAGAATAATCTGCAATAATGTGCTAAGAAAGAAGGCTTAAGGAGATTAATGTTTGAAGGGTGAACAATATATTAGAGTTGTGAAGTATAAAGGCCAAGTAGAATTGAGGACTGAATAGAGATTTGTAATCTGCAAGGAAAGGTTTAAGTTGTATCAGATCAAAGCTCTACTATTACTCTCTAACAATTGTATCAGTCTATGGTAAATCCTTTGGATTAAGGTTGACCTAACAATCATTTGTAAATCCTTTAACCATGTGGCATTCCAAGTCAATGGCCTAAATTCCTCTAACAAGGCTCACTCCTAATAGGGTTATTGAAATCCTTTAACCAAGTCACATTTAATAGTGTGTATTGTAACCTTTAATAGGGTTGGTCTTTCATAGGGCATCACTTTAGAAGAGGAGTAGCATGTTACTAGTTCTTTTTCCCAAATTGGGTTTCCACGTAAACCATTGTGTCAGATATGTTGATGATTATGTTATGTTTCATGCTTTACATTTTTACAAGTTGATTTGACAGTAACCTACAAGTTTTAGTAACTGCATTATCCTATGGATGCATGCATGAGCATGAATGTTTTATGGATTTACTAAGCTATGAAAAGTTTTATTTATGCATCTAGACCTTGAATAACTAATTCACCCCCCCTCTTAGTTATTCTAAAAAATTCCAACTATTGGTATCAGAGTCATCTGCTTAAGAGGACTAGTTTGAAGTTACTAGAAGTATAAAGATCAAGATGTTAAAAAGAGATGCACTCAAGCTTAATAGAGATAATTTTCCTACATGGAAAGCTTGATGAAGTTATACCTTGGAGGACTTGTAGATCATGGACAATCTACCATCTTAGTGGAGCATGTCGATCCAACTGGAACCCTAACTGTTGAAGACATGAAGAAGAAGAAAGAACACAATTAGGTGATGTTGGAGATTTCCTCTACCCTAAGATATGCCAAATTTGATGATATCAAAGGCTATGAAACTGCAAAGAAAATGTGGGATGCTCTACACACTATCTATGGAGAAGAAAAAAATGTTCAAAGAGCCAAATCTGAGAGTCTTAGAGGTAATTTTTATGATATGAGAATGGAAGAAGGAGAAAATATTGTTCAATATGTTGCTAGGATAAAAGAATTTGTCAGTGCAATAAGAGGAGCTATTGGTTAGACAGATGATGATATTGTGGTAAGCAAAGTCTTGAGAACATTACTGCCTATTTATGTTGTTAGAGTCTCTGGAATTCAAGAATTGAGATGTATTCTAGGAAATAATCTAATCCTTGAAGGTCTGGTAGGTAGACTCACTACTTTTGAGTTATCTAACTTTGACAATTAAAAACTTGAGAGTCTTGAATCTAATTTCAAAGCTAAGTTGTTATTGAAGGATTCTAAAGAGAAGAATAAAGAGAAGAAAAGAAAAAGAAAATGTGTGTCTAGTGACAGTGATATAGACAAGGAAGATGTTAAACAACTAGAAGCACTACTGGCAATAAGATTCCACAAAGGTAAAGGCAAGTTCAAAGGTAAGTTACCTATCATTTTTTTTAATTACAATGAAATTGGTCATATTGTTTCTAGATGACCAGAAAAGAAGAACTATAGAATTGATGATAAATAAAAATGTAGAAGAAATGAAGACAACAAAGATTACAAAGAAAAAGGCAAGAAATGCTACATTGCTGAAGGGAATGATTCTAATGAACATGATGATGAAGTGGTGTATGTTGCAATGAAAGACAAATTTGATGAAGATGAGGCAACTGTACCTGTTACTTGTGTAAACAAAATGATAAATGAATCATTGATAGTGGATGCTTACATCATATGATTGGAAACAAAATTAATTTCATTACCTTAAATTGATAGGATGGAAACAGTGTAAGATTTGGTAATGATGCACCATGTTTGGTAGAAGGAAAAGGTTCTATCAAACTCATAGATAAGATTTCATGTAAAAATTCTTACTGTGTTGAAGGACTAAACTACAATTTGTTGAGTGTGTCAAGACTAAAAAATTTGGGATGCAAGGTTGAATTTGAAAACAAGATTGCTTAGATACATGACACACATGAGAAATCAATTGGAAAAGGTGATCAAACTAGAAGTAATCTATTCTATCCTAATATAAAGGATGCTACTTCTTGTAAAATTTGATGATGTATGGCTTTGGCACAAATGGTTATTTCATGTTAATTTTGGTAACTTGGTTAGTATCAGTAACATGAAGAAAGTTATAGAATTGCCTAAGTTGAAGAAGCTTGATAATGTAGTGTGCAAACAATGTTAGCTAGGCAAAATGACAAAGTCAAATTTTAAGAGTAAAACTTATACCTCTAAAGAAATACTACAGATTGTTCATACTGACATGTGTGGACCAATTTAAGTGCAAATCTACAAGGGAGATAAGTACATAATGTAATTTGTTGATGATTATTCTAGAATGATGACACTCATGTTTCTAAAATAGAAATATGATGCTTTTCAAATGTTTAAGTGGTACGTAGCAAGAGTTGAGAAGGAAACAACTAAAATTTTGAAATGTTTGAGATCTAATAGAGGAGGAGAATTTACATTAAATGAGTTTGAGATGTTCAATAATGAAAAAGGAATCAAAAGATAGACATTTTCTCCAAGAACCCCTCCACAAAATGGGATTGTTGAAAGAAGAAATAGGTCTATAATGGAATGTGCTTGAACACTTATGATGGAGAAGAATGTTGCTTTAAAATACTAGAGAGAAGCTATAAGCACAACTATCTATACTTTGAACTATGTGCAAGTCAAGAAAGGTACTCATTTAACACCTTTTGAACTATGGTATGGATACTCACCCAATGTTAAATACTTTAAGGTTTTTGGAAGCAAATGTTACATTCTTAAAGATTTCAAGAATGGTAAACTTGATGCAAAAAGTGAAGAAGGTATATTCCTTGGATACTCCACAAGAAGTAAAGCTTATAAATGTTTAAATCTAACACTAACAAAATTTTGGAAAGTGAAAATGTGAACTTTGATGAATATATAGAAGTACACGAGGATGAACCTATGAAAAAGCTAGAAGAGTACAAATTATTTGTAGACTCTTATGAAGGAATGTTTGTTGAAGAAGATGCTAAAAATCAATAGCAAGTTCTAGTGATTTCCAAGTCACATCCTATGAGTTCCGAGCTACATTTAGGAATCAAGCTACATTCGGATGTCGAGTTATAGAATGAAGTAAATGCACATTTTGATTCTGAAGTTAGTATACATGAAAGAGATGTTGAAATACTTGACATAAATGTACATAGTGATTCTAAAAACTGAAAGACAAAATGAAGAAACAAGACCTGAGCCAAGATTGTCCAAATATTTCAAAAGACATCATCCTGCTACTTAAGTCATTAGAGATAAAGATGCAAGACCAATGACAAGAAACAAATTGATAAGTGAATCATATTTTCCAAGCATGAAGGGGCCCAAATTTCTAAAAGATACATTAGAAGATGTTGACTAGTACAAAGCCATGGAAGAAGAGCTTGAATAAATTGAGAAAAACAAAACTTGGAGTCCAGTTCCTAGACCAAAAGACAAAAATTTGATTGGCACCAAGTGGGTATTTAGAAACAAGCTAGATGAAAATGGCAAAGTCACAAGGAACAAACAAAGATTAGTCTACAAAGGATATGAACAAGAAGAAGGAATTGACTATGGAGAGACATTTGCCCTTATTGCTAGATTGGAAGGAGTAAGAACTCTACTTGCTTATTAGAAGAAGTTTACATAGAACAACCAAAAGGTTTTGTTGATAATAACAAAAAAAACATGGTATGTAGACTACATAAGGCTCTATATGGTTTGAAACAAGCACCAAGAGCATGGTATGAGAGAATTCATAAGTATCTTGTGAAGATTGGATTTGAAAGGATTAATGATAACAACAATCTATACATAAAGATAGAGAAATCCAAAGGTATTCTACTAACTAAAATTTTTGTTGATGATATAATATTTAGAGGTCAAGATGCTTTATGTAAGGATTTTGCAAATAAAATGAAGCTTGAATTTGAAATGTCTATGTTTGAAGAGATCATTTTTTTTGTGAGATTGCAAGTATATCAAATGAAATATGGTATATACACCACCCAATCAAAGTATATCAAGGAAATATTGATTTTTTTTGGATTAGAGGATTCTAAACTGGTAAGTACACCTATGGTGATAGGACACAAGTTGTCAAAGAATGATGATTCTATTGAAGTGAACAAAATAATGTATAGGTCTATGATTGACAAATTGCAATATGTTGTACAAAGAAGACTTGATATTACATTATCTATAGGGATAGTTGATCCTAGGGAGAATCACTTAATAGATGTAAAAAGAATAATGAGATATTTGAAAGGAACTGAAGAGTTTGGTCTATACTACAAGAAGAATGAAAGATTTGACTTGAGAGCCTACACTAATGTTGACTAGGCTAGAAACATAGATGATAAAATGAGCACCAATGGAGGAGCATTTTTCTTAGGAAGAAGAATAGTTACATGGACTAGGAAGAAACAAAACTACACATCACAATCTATTGCTGAAGCTGAATATGTTTTTGTTGCTATCAATTACACAAACATTGTATGGATAAAGCAGCAACTTAGAGGAATGAAGGAAGATATCACATAGCCAATGATACTTTATTGTGATAATACAAGTGCTATCAACATATCAAAGAATCTAGTAATGCACACAAAGATAAAGCACATTGCAATCAAGTATCATTACTTGAGAGAGTTAGTTCAAGATAAAGAGGTGAAGATGGAATATGTCAACATAAAGGAGAAAATTGCTAATATCTTCACAAAACCATTACCTAAGGATGCTTATGAGTATCTAAGAGGTAAATTAGGGGTGATACCCCTATCAAAGGCTATCTAAGTAACAAGAGGACTACTCTACATCAAACAAGTTGATTGCCAAATGTTACACATTAATGTAGAGGATCTTACTTTAGGAGCTTCATGAAGTAATCAAAGTATTGAAACCTCAAAACAGTCACAAGTAGGGTGATAGAGGGAGAAATTAAAGAAACTACAAAAGCCTACATTTGCATGTTTAAAGATGAAAAGATGAAAAGTCTTTGTCATTTTTGTCAAACAAGGAGATATTCTATTGATCAACAGCTAGATTAGATAAGCAGATATTGACCAAGAGCTAGTAAAGAGAGATATTCTATTGATCAAAAAGGAGAAAGAGTTAATCTGATCATCATCAAATAAAGATATCAATCTTAGTCATTAGAAAGAGATATCAATCTTAGAGAGAGCTTTACAAGAAGAAACTCAGAGGGAGTCATAAGAAGGAGTTTTATAACCTAATTAGAAGATGCAAATAGAGGAAAAAATTTAAAGTTTTATTTTTGGTATTGTCTTACTATTTTGACCTAGTCAATTTGGTTGAACAAAGTGTTTTACCATTTAGGTGACTTGGTTGATCATTTTGGTTTGTCATCGATTCTAAAGAGGGAGATTATTGAAGAAGACTATGTATTTCAATCATTCTTTTCTCACAGATGTCAAACTTTCTATTTACTGGTAAGACAATTGCTTATAAGATTCAAGTACTATCACTTAGTTGATTGATGAAGAGGATTTGATCAATAAGAGGGAACAATAGCACCTAGAGGAAAGGTTGAGTTATGATTATGTAATGAAGTACAAGGATCAGTTAAGATAGTGATGACATGATGTATTGATAATCTACTTAAGGTTACAAAGGTTGGTTATACTTAGAAACTTTAGAAGAAAAAGTTACAAAAAGTTTGTCTGCTAAGCTTGACCGAATAGATAGTAGGTGTCAAGAAAAGTCAATACAAGCTGAGTAGAAAGTTAGTTGGAGCCGAGTAAAAGAAAATTCTAGTGTATGCCAAGTAGAACAATGGATTTTGAGTAAAGTTTAATGGATGTCGAGCACCAATAAACTTTAGTTGATGCCGAGTGTTTACATAATTGATGTTGAGAAACATAGTATGTGCCAAGTAGTAAAAGATTGATAATGCTAAGCTATTGCATTATTTAAAAGATTAAAGATTCACTAAATATGAGCCAACAAGTTTATTTTCTTGAATTTTGTGAACCAAGTGGAAGATACGATGATGAGCTGGTGGCACAAAATTTGAGGTAAACCATTTTTAGGTGAATTCAAATGGATTCTAGGATAAGTTTCAAGAAGAAAGATGGAATATGGGGTAGATACATTTTATCCTACCTAATCTGACTGAACCCTAAAATGGACAATGGAAAATGAAGCAGAAAAGTATCTTAATTTCCTATTTATAGGAATGTTTGGTCATCAAGCAAAAGGAGAGTAGAGAGTTGGATGTGAGAACCTAAGGGAGAAAAGGTTTTTCTTTATTAAGTGACCTAAGAGAAGAATTTGCAATGACATGCTAAGCAAGAAGGCCTAAAGAGATTAATGCTTGAAGGATGAACAAGCTATCAGAGCTATAAAGTATAAAGGCCAAGCAGAATTGAGGACTAAATAGAGATCTATAATCTACAAGAAAAGTTGTATGTTGTACCCAATCAAAGCTCTATTGTTACTCTCTAATAATTTTATCAATCTAGGGTAAATCCTTTGGATTAAGGTTGACCTAACAGTCATTTGTAAATCCTTTAACCTAGTGGCATTCCAAGTGAATGGCCTAAAGTATTCTAATAAGGCTCACTTCTAATAGGGTGATTGAAATCCTTTAACCAGGTCACATTTAACAGTGTGTATTGTAACCTTTAATAGGGTTGGCCTTTCACAAGGTATCATTTCAAAAGAGTGAAAAGGAGTAGCATGTTTTTGGTGGTTTTTCCCAAGCTGGGTTTCCAAATAAATCATTGTGTCAAGTGTGTTGATGATTTTGTTATGTTTTATGCTTTACATTTCTGCAAGTTGATTTGATAGTAACCTACAAGTTTTAGCAATTGCATTATCTTATGGATGCATGCATGAGTATGAATATTTTATGGGTTCACTAAGCTATGAAAAGTTTTATTTATGCATATGGACCTTGAATAACTAATTCACCCACCTTAGTCATTCTAAAGAATTCCAACATTAATCCCTATGAAGTCAAAAAGGATGCTTCACATTGTTTCAATAATAAATTTTATTCATGTGTATCTCAACCCATATCTCTCTATTTTATTTCCCAAGATGGTTAATAATCTCATTGTCAAATATTTATGGAGTCAAGTTGGAAGGTACCCCACTCAACTCAGGAGTTTCGTGCCACATGTCATCATGATTTACTACATGTGTCACATCAACAATGGGAAAGGGCTAGCTTTGTGAAAGGGTATGGATCAAGAATCAAGAGTAATATTTGTGGCAAGATTTGTATAATATTAACTCCTATGAGTTCTGCTTTTTGTTACCTTTATTTGGAAATAGAAAGTTCTACACATACACACAAAGCTTCTCAGTAACATCCATTTTCTTCAATTTTTAAAGAAGGTTTCCATAATGAGTAGTGTTGTAGGCAAAGGTATTTACAAGATGAAACCGGGTCTAGAGAAAAATAACTAGTTGTTTGAGAAGGAGAACATGATGGATGTTCCTCCAAAATGTGTCAAACCTAGAAATAGCAAAGAATTGGAGCAAAACAAGGAAATATGGGGTTATTTTTCCAAGGAGAGATAACATTCTTATATCCAAGTGATGAAAGGCAACAACATTAACTTTTCGACCAAGTTTTCTAATTCTTGGAACAAGGGTTAGGTGGAGATAGGGAGTATAAATTTTTTGGTGATGTTGAAGCTAATTAGTGAAGCAAAGGGCCTAGATTGTGTTGGTGTTTGAGTTGAAAGAAAATTTACACTAGATTATAGTAAATGTATGCATAGATTCTTTGAAGGAAAAGAAGAATTAGTTAGAGTTAGTTTTGGAAATGGCTATGATAGGCTCTCCCTTCCTAGTCCTTATGGTTCCATATCTTACTAGTTAATCAAGTACTTCACTCTAGAAGGTCGGTATATGTCCTATTATGACTACCATTTTCCTTTTGATAGCATGATGACACATGGGAAAAAAGTTAACATCTTGTTCTTCCTACTTTTTGTTGGGTGATGCGATGCGCTCCCCTGCCCACAGGTGGTTAATTATGTGGTGTTCCATGTTCACTAATAGTCATGGCTTTTGGTGCAATGGAAAATGGGCCCTACAATTGGTATCAGAGCCTAGTTTTGGCTTGGTCATGGGTTCAAATCTCCTCGATGCCTTCCTAACCCATGTAAGCACCTGGTATGCATGTCGAGGGGGAGATTTTTGGGTGATGTGATGCACTCCCCTACCCATAGGTGGTTAATTATGTGGTGTTCCATGTTCACTAATAGTCATGGTTTTTGGTGCAACGGGAAATGGGCCCTACACTTTCTTCTCTAGTCAAAAACATCGTCCTGGGAGAAATCCCTCCCATTCACTAAGGACTCATTTTGATCCTCTACCATCATGTCTGTGCTCCTCATTCAAGTTAGGTGAAGATAGGGAATATGAAATTTTTGGTGACACTAAAGCTAATTGGTGAAGTAATGAGCCTAGATTGTGTTGGTGTTCAAGTTGAAAGAAAAGGTACACTGGATTATAGTAAATTTATGCATAAATTCTTTGAAGGAAAAGAAGAACCAGTTAGAGTTAGTTCTAGAAATGGGTATGATAGGCTTTCCCTTCCTAGTCCTTATGTTTCCATATTTTACTAGTTAATCAAGTACTTCACTCTAGAAGGTCAGTATATGTCCTATTATGGCTAACATTTTCCCTTTCATAACACATTGATACATGGAAAAAAAAAATTTAACATCTTGTTCCTCCTACTTTCTTCTCTAGTCAATAGTATCATCTTCAGAGAAAACCCTCCCATTCACCAAGGGCTCATTTTGGTCCTCTACCATCATGTCTGTGCTCACCATCTGAGTTTTGGTAGATGTCTCCTACCCATAGAAAACCCTATAATTCCTAAAGAGCCTAAGTATTTTTTGTTTATTGAAGTTATCTGCACAAATAAATCCCAAATTGTTTTGCCCCATCTCTTGGATAAGCAAGTCTTTCCTTCAATTCCAAGAAGCTTAACATTTCTTTGGAACAATCCCTTTTTCTTGAGACCCCCAAAAATGAAAGAATTCTTCCACTAAATTTAGCCCTACTAGTAGCCCTAAAAAAAGGAAAATGGTGGAAGTCATTATTGATATTGAAAAAATGAGGGGTGGGGAATTTTCTAATTTCAAGATGGAGGATAGGGCTATGAACTTCAAAAAGAAAAAGGGAAACTCTAGTTCTTATTAGAGAAGATCAATGAGATTAAAAAACAAAATAGGGAAAAGCTATAAGGAAAAAATCTAGTAGGAATCCTACGATTCCCAAATAGAGGATCTAGAGGAAGAAATGGAAGTGGAGGAAACATCGGAGAAAGTTGAGGTTTTCTCCTCTAAAGATGTGGTTTTCAAAGTGGAAGAAGAGGATATTGATGAGGAAACTCAATTTCCCAAAGAAATGAAAGTTGTGGTGGACTTAGGTATTTTTGGTGATGAAGAGTTCAAGTCTTATGAGAAAAATGAGGTTGGGGAACAAGAATTTTCCCCTCCTATTGTCCAAAGGCATCTAGAAGACTTCAAAAAAGTTTTTCTGAAATTAATGAAAAGATTGAAGAGCTAAACAATAAGTTCAAAAAGATCATCACTGAACTTGAACTCAGAGTGGTTGTCTCCATCATCTGCAAGGTGTAGAAGAAACTGATGAGAAAGGTTCCGTTTTGGGTGATCATTGGAAAGAGTAAATTGAGAAGGGCACACCAAATCAAGGGGGAGAAGTGCAATGAGATAAAGAGTGCCATACATATCGAGAACTAGATTGAAGAAATCAAGTACCTTAATGAAGATTGGGAGAACATTAAACATGCCTACTTCTTTGTTCATGTGTTTTTGGTTCTTATTGGGTTTTTGGGTGGTTCCTTGTCTCATATGTGGTTTCTTAAAGTAATTTTCTTTTCCTTTGATGCTATAGAGTTGGCTTCTATTAATTGATAACTCTAATAATCCCCACTATTGTTGGGGTAGTAAGACTTTTAACTTGGTTAGTAAGTGTAGTAATTTAAAGTCTAGACTTAAGTCAGTTTTTAGATGTGGATGGTTTAAAATTTTTGAATACTATGGATGGTTTTGACTAATTTTGATTTCTTGTAAGTTTTTGGTCAAACTCTAACCACTGGGGTTAGAGTTTTCTTCTCTACTACTTGGTTGTAATGGCCCAGGGTAGAGATGGTCTAAGCTCTTTTCTATTTTATGGATTTAGGACTCAATTCTTGTCTTTTTTAATCAAAACTATTGAGGAAGTTGGGTTTTCAGGGAGACCACTCTTACATAAACTATTTAAGGTATATCTAAAAGACTTATTTGGGACTAGAAGATAAAGGAAAGAAAATATAATGGTTTTTTTTCCCTCTTTGTTAGCATATGAACAAATGTTATCTTTTCGACAATGATAATAGAACCAAATTAATATCTAGTATGTGGTAGATCTTTTATGATTGAACTAAGAATCATTCCAAGATGAATGACTTATGAGATCAATATGAATTGGGTGTTTGAGATTTTGTTGAAAAAAGTTTCTTTGAAATCTTTAATTGATTCCAATCTTTGTTAATTAACAGTTATCTGAGTCAAATATTACTATTATCTTCTAACAAATCTATTAATGTTCAAACACAAGAAGAACTTTTCATTTTTTTTGATTAGTTATCATTTCTTACAATCATTTTTCAATGACTTCTCATCTAAGAATGAGTTGTGTTGCCTTTAATTGTTTTCTAGTTAAAACAAGATTGTGTGTTTAGTTTAAGGGTTCATTGCATATCTAATGGAGGAACTATATCTCATAAAAATTTAGAGGGGAGGTAGTTATTGAACCTACCCAATTGTTGTAAACTTTGATATCTTCAATATAAAGAGGGAGATAGAGTCAATAAAGAATCATTAGTACGAAGAAAGATCTGTTCACCAAGAAGTAATTAATGTTTTTAGTAGGTGCATAAATTTCTAATCATTTTCAGTTATATAGTTGTAAAGTCTCCAAACTAAGAATTCATTCTAAATTTTCTAAATTCTTATTAATTCTTAATTATTCTAGAATTCACCCCTTTCTCATAGTAAACCACTTCTAATAGACTCTTTGTTTGTGGCATGGTCGCATTTTTCTCACTGCTATTTGTAATCTGCAAGTCAAAGAGTGTCCTCATAGAGATTCAACTTATCCCATCGAAAATATATTTTATGGGTCTACAAATGATTCAAGGATCAAAGAGCTTCCTAAATATAGAGAACCTAAATTTTACAATAGAGGACCTAAAGAAGATGCATTATTCATAGGCAACATTATCACCATCCCTGTGACTATTTCCCATCATTCCTTTCAACATTAAGGAAACAAAATTTGATTGTTGGCTCTCTAAAAAGCTTAGTGTAACAAGGGGTATGATAGTGATATACTTGATATATGGTGTGGGAAGAATAGAGAGCATATGAGGAAGAACTACATGGAATATAGTCAAGAGGGGTTGCTAGACACAAGAAAAAACTTCATTAGTGAGTCAATACATATAAATACATGATGTTGAATACTAGGTCAACACTTTGCCTTAGAAGGGATGATGCTTGTTACCAAATGAAATGGATTGTGAAGATGGTGGTAGGATAAGTTGTGAAACCCAAGTTGGCTCTCACCCTCTACATGAAATATGAGTTGATGGTCGCATTACAACCAAGGGATCCCGTTGGATTGTAGAATTCCTATAGTGGAATATGGGTTTAATTTAGTTCATGACCCCAGTTCCATGCATTTTCATACATAAGTTATCATTGATCTATGAATGTTAAATCTTATTTTCTTCTACAAGGAAAATGATATCTCAATAAAACCCTCCTTTGCTTAGATAGTATTTAAATAGGTTTATTTTAACTCTTAAGTATTTTATTTTCATATTGGCTATTGGAATCTTCCTTTGTCATTCTTTTGAAGTGGTTAACATTTTTAAATTAACATTCCTTATTCTTTTTTTCAGGTAGTGCATAAGACTTTGTAGTAGTTTGGTTTATCTAATAATGATGATGTAATGGGTGAAATGTTATTATTTCTTCATTATCATTCTTTTTATTTGAGGAGAAGGATATTATAAATTGGATTTTGATATTGGAAACCACCCTTTGAAGTGGATAAGATACTCAAACTCAACTTTCTAGTAATTTTGTAGTGAGTAAGACTTTTGTGATGAGATCTAGTTAGTGCTAAAGAGCGATGTATTGGGAAAAGTGGTCTTATGTCCTCTTTACCATCATTTTACTTTGAGAAGCAAGATAATCTCATTTGATTAGAAGGGCAAATTAAGAATATATATATCATTTTATTTTATAGCCTTTGAATATATTGATGATGATTATCTAAATTGAATTCTAGTGCGGTCCACGAAAGTGTCTCATTAAAGTAAATTTTGATGTTACGTAGTTATTATGACATAACATGAGGTATATTATTGGTTTGGTTATAAGATTTTTTCACTTATGTTCCTATTTTTAGCATTAGTTTCTTTTTTCTTGCTTTGTTTTATATATCATTTTTCATGTTTGAGGGTCTCATTAATTGAACCCTAATAATATAGTTATAATACAATAATTTTATTTTTTAGTTTCTCATTTTGATGGATATTATATGTGTAAACACAATATATTACCTAACTAGCTTCTATCTAGATCTTATTTTACACAGTTAAATCTATTATTTTTCATTAATTAGTTTCTGATAAAGGGTACATAGATCTATAAAACCAATTACAATAAGTTGACAATTAAAATTGGGAGTAAATAAATATTTGATACAAAAGATTTTTAATTATTTTTTGGAATTGTTTTTATCTCATGAGAGTATATTTGATTGAAGAGAAAAAAATGAAGATGTATTTTACAATAAAGAATAAAATTGGAGAAGTAAGTGACAGATTCAATGATGTCATATAAAAAAAGTTGTAAAAAATTTTTTTATAAGGAGGATGAGGAGGTCATGGTGGTCAATTGATTTTTAAATGGTAAATTGTTTTAGTTAGATAAAAAATTTAATTACAACTTCAAATTTTAGTGAAAAAATAGATGCTAATCAAGACCAAATCATCAATGTTTTATAAAACCTTGGTCTCATGGTGTTTAATTCACCTAACCATGTATATGAATCATTTGTATCATGCAATACAAATTATGTGAGATTAGTGGCCAATTTGTTTGAATTTATCATGTATCTAAGAACCACACCATAATTGATACTAGAATAAAAATTAAAAATAAATAGATATGCATTAAGCATTTCCCTTAAAATTCTAACCAGGTTCTAGAGCACTACATTAGGATAATACTAGAAGTAAGTTAGGAGGACATTTTTTAAGGGATCATTCAATATGGAATTTTTTTTTGTAAATTTAGATACATCCACTCTTTTGAGGTTTACTTTGACTATAGCTTTCTATGCAGAAACTTGTAATTTGGATGATTTAAAAATATCTATATTGTATTAGGAAATGCAAGAAGATGTTATCTTAATCTTCTTGAAATATGAGAGAGAATAAAATGCCTAAGACATTATTTCTTGGCAACCATTAATTGGCAAGGAACATGCCTTGCATGAGAGGGTATGTTTTCATGCAATCCTTTGTACGTGAGTGCCAAAGAGGGAGATCACACAATTTTTTATGATTCACATGTGGATAATCAATGGTGTGAGGTAAAGTTACCAGAGGATACCTTTTTGAAAGAATCTTTGTACTTAAAAATCAAGCCATTGACACTAAGTAGGGAGCAATGCAATAGTCATTACAAATTGGAGCATACAAATTAATGGCTAGATGATCAAGGCACCATGGAAAATGTGTATTCCATGTTATATAGGACTATGTGAGTAGACCACCATTGAATTATTGGTTTCTCAAGTAGAAATAATTATGTGAAAAGCTATATTATAGTTTTTGGGGTGTTCAGATGGTGTCCCATCCTTGATAAAGTGAAAGCCTACATATAATTTAATGAGGAACCCCTTAGGAGGCATCTAATGAGGAAAAGGTAGGAAAAAGAAACTAAACTAAAAGTTAAACTATGAGAGCACAACTATAATTCTACTTTTTCTATACTTAACTATAAACAAAATGGACTCTATTCTAAGCATTAATATATTTTATTTTATCAAAAGATATTTTTTCCCTTTTCAAAACCCTTGAGATCTTATTCTTAACACATTTAGTTAAACTTTAATTCATGACATATTTTGTAATTGGGCTCCACATTGGACAACAACAATGATATTCTCTCCTCTAAGACTTTTTTGAATTTTAAATGCATTTTGTTGTATACCCATCATTTCTCCAATGAAATGAAATCATTATCAAAGACATCATTATTCTCTATCATAATTAAAAATATATTTTGTTAGAATTCTTTAGAATAACTGAGAGTGGGGGGGTGAATCAGTTATTCAAGGTTCAGATGTACAAATAAAACTTTTCACTCAGCTTAGTGAACCCATTAAAAATTCATATCTATGCATGCATCCAAGATTATCACTAAAACTTGTAGGTTACTATTAAATCAACTTGCAACAATAGAAACATGAAACATAAAGATTCATCCACACACTTGACACAATGATTTAACATGGAAATCTAGTTTGGAAAAAACCACCAGTAACATGCTACTCCTTTTCACTCTTCTGAAATGATCCCCTATGAAAGGCCAACCCTATTAAAGGTTACAACACACACTGTTAAATGTGACCTAATTAAGGGATTTCAATCACCCTGTTAAAAGTGAGCCTTGTTAGAGGACTTTGGGTCATTCAATTGGAATACCACCTTATTAAAGGATTTTCTAATGACAGTTAAGTCAACCTTAGTCCAAAGGATTTTACTCTAAGCTAATACAACTATTAGAGAGTAATAGTAGAGCCTTGATCTGATACAACTTACAACTTCTCCTGCAAATTTTAGATCACAATTTAGTCCTCAATTCTACTTGGCTTTCATTCTTTGTAGATCTGACAACTTTTTCTCCTTCAAGCATATATCTCCTTAAGCCTTCTTACTTAGCATGCCAATGCAGTCACTTCTATGGTCACTTGACAAAGCAAAGTCCTTGACTCTATGTCTTTGTTCTTCCTTGATCTTCTCTGACATTCTCAATATCTCCCCCTTGATATTTTGCTTCATGACTAGACATTCCTTAAATAGGAAATTAGAATACTTTGTCACTTTTTTCTCCATTGTCCATTCTAGGGTTTGGATGGATTAAGTAGGATACAATGTATCTACCCCATTTCTTGTCTCTTCTAAAAACTTCTCCTAGAATCCATTTGAATTTTCCTAGAAATGACCTTTATCTCAAATTTTGTACCACTAGCTCATCATCCTTAATTTCCACCTGGTTCACAGACTTCAAGAAAATAAACTTGTCAACTCATATTTGGCAAATCTTTGACTTTTCTAATAATGTAGTAGCTCAACATTATTAATCTTCTAATGCTCGACACATACTATATTGTTAGGCATCAACTAATGTTTATTGATGCTCAATACCTACTATGTTGCTTGACATCAACTATTTTACTTGGCACACACTATAATTTTCTTTTACTCGGTACCAACTAATTTTTTGCTTGGCTTGCACTAATTTTGCTTGACACCTACTATCAACTTGGTCAAGCTTTGTAGATAGTCATAGTATAGCTTGATCTTCTAAGGTTTCTAAGTGTAGCCAACCTTGGCTACCTTAAGTAGATTATCAATACATCATTTCACCATTGTCTTAACTGATCCTTGTACTTCATTACATAACCATAACTCAACCTTTCCTCTAGGTGCTATTGTTACATCTTATTGATTAAATCCTCTTCATCAATCAATTAAGTGACAGTGCTTGGATCTTATAAGCAATTGTCTTACCAGCAAATAGAAGGTTTAACATTAGTGAAAAAACAATAATTGAAACATATTTTTTTCTTCAACAATCTCCCATTTTCAATAATCTCTTTCAGCAATGATCTTTTCAATCTAATCTCAACAAACTCTCTCTTTAGCATTGATGGCAAACTAAACTGATCAACTAAGTCACCTGATTGGTAAAACACTTTGTTTGACCAAACTAACTAAGTTAAAATAGTAAGAACATACCAAAAACAAAACTTGTATCAAAATTTCTTCCTCTATCAACATCTTCTATTAGGTTACAAAATTATTTCTTATGACTCCCTCTGAGTTTATTGTTCTAAGTCCCTCTTACTAGGTAGATTAAGAGTTCTCTCTTATCATACAAATCTTTGATATACTTTTCTAGTTGAATATTAGTTTTTGATATTCCTCCCTCTTTACTCTTTGTTTATTCTATTTTAGAATCTCGCTTTGATGATGATCAATCTAATGCTCTTTCTCCATCTATCTCATGGAAATTTCTCCTTCTTAGCTCTTTTGATTAGTTTCTACTATTTCTCCCTCTTTGACAACAATGCCAAAGACATATCCTCTTTTCATCTTAACATGCAGATATAGAATTTTCTACTATCTTCAGTTTCTCCCTCTATTACCTTTCTTTTGAATGTTTTAGAGTTTCAACATTTTGATTACTTCAGGCAGTACCTAAAGTAAGATCCTTTGCATCAATTTGTGACATTTGGCAATCAACTTGTTTGATGCTTGCTTAGATAGCCTTTGATAGGCTATCACCCATAACTTACCTCTTAAATATTCATGTGCATCCTTAGGTAATGGTTTTGTGAAGATATCAACAATTTGTTCCTTTGAGTTGACATACTCCATCTTCACTTCTTTGTCTTGAACTAGCTCTCTCAAGTAACAATACTTGATTGCAATGTGCTTTGTCGTTGTGTGTATCACTAAATTCTTTGATATATTGATGACACTAGTGTTGTCACAATAAAGTATCACAAGTTCAGTTATTTTTTCCCTCATTCCTTTGAGTAGCTGTTTGATCCATATAATGTTTGTGCAGTTTGTAGCAACAACAACATATTCAACTTTAGCTGTAGATTGTGAGTTACAACTTTGTTTCTTGCTAGTCCATGTAATTAATCTCTTGCCTAATAAAAGTGCTCCTCCACTAGTTCTTTTTCTACCATCTATATTACCAACCCAATTAAAATTAGTGTAAGCTCTCAAGTCAAACTTTTCATTCTTCTTGTAGTATAGGCCAAACTCTTATGTTCCTTTCAAGTATCTCATTATTCTTTTCACCACCATTAAGTGTTTTTCTCTGGAATTTGCAGAGAATCTTGCAACTATCCCAATAGATAATGCAATATCAAGTCCACTATGTACAACATATTGTAGCTTTCCAATCATTGACCTATATAGTGTTTGATTCACTTGAGCAGAATCATCATTCTTTGAAAGTTTGTGTGCTATTATCATAGGTGTACTTACTAGTTTTGAATCTTCCAATCCAAATATTTTTAGTATTTCCTTTATGTACTTTGACTGGGTGATAAATATACCATACTTTAGTTGATATACTTGTAGTCCCACAAAGAATTTGATATCTCCAAACATTGACATTTCAAATTCAAGTTTCATCTGATTAATAAAATCCTTGCATAAAGCATCTTGTCCCCCAAATATTATATCATCAACAAAGATTTCAGATAACAAAATACCTTTAACTTTATCTATCTTTATGTATATATTGTTGTTAATATCAATTCTTTCAAATCCAATCTTCACAAGATACTTATGAAGTCTTTCATAACATGCTCTTGGTGCTTGTTTCAAACCATAAAGAGCTTTGTGCATTTTTATACCATATCTTTGTTGTTGTCATCAACTAATCCTTTTGGTTGTTCTATGTAGACTTCTTTTTCTAGTATGCCATTTGGGAATGTAGACTTAACATCCATCTAATAAACTTTGAACCCTTTGTAGGTAGCATATGCAAGTAGAGTTCTTACTCCTTCCAATCTTGCAATAGGGCCAAATGTCTCCCCATAATCAATTCCTTCCTCTTGTGCATATCCTTTGCAAACTAGTCTTGCTTTGTTTCTTATGATTTCACCATTTTCATCTAACTTATTTCTAAATACCCTATTGGTATCAATCACATTTTTGTCATCTGGTCTTGGAACTAGACTCCAAGTCTTATTTTTCTCTATCTGCTCAATCTCTTCTTCCATGGCTTTGCACTAGTCATCATCTACTAATGCATCTTTCACTGTCTTGGGTTCCTTCTTTCTTAACAAACATAATTCACAACTCGGTTTATTTCTTGTCATTGGTCTAGCATCCTTGTTTCCAATGATTTGATTAGTAGGATGGTGTCTTCTAACATATCTTGACAATCTTAGTTTAGTCCTTATTTCTTCATTTTGTCTTTTAGCTTTAGAGTCACTAAGTATATTTTTGTCAAGTATCTCAGCATCTCTTTCATGTACACTAACTTTAGAATCAGAATGTGTAGTTCTTCATTTTTTAACTTGGCACCTAAATTTGATTTGGAATTCATGGGATGTGACTTGATAATTACTAAGACTTGCTTTTGATTCCCAACTTGATTTGAAGCTTCTTCTTCAGCAAGAATTCATTCATAAAGTATACAAATGATTTGTATTCTCTTGGCTTTTTGACAGGTTCCACATCATGAACTTCTCTATATTCATCAAAATTTACATTTGCACTTTCAACAATTTTTTTGGTGTTAGTATTTAAACACTTGTATGTTTTACTTCTTGTGGAGTAGCCAAGGAATATACCTTCATCACTTTTTGCATCAAAATTACGATTTATAGTATCTTTAAGAATGTAACATTTTCTCCCAAATACCTTAAAGTATTTAACATTGGGTGAGTATCCATATCATAATCCAAAAGGTGATGAATCAACACCTTTCTTGATTTTCACTCAATTCAGGGTATAGATAGTTATTCTTATAGCTTCTCTCCAATATTTTAGAGCAACATTCTTCTCCATCATAAGTGTCCTGGCACAGTCCATTATTGATCTATTTCTTCTTTCAACAATTCTATTTTGTAGAGGGGTGCTAGGTGCAGATGTCTGTCTTTTGATTCCTCTATCATTACAGAACATTTCAAACTTGTTTGATGTGAATTCTCCTCCTCTATCTGATCTCAAACATTTCAGACTTTTACCTATTTCATTCTCAACTCTTGCCAAGAGCTATTTAAACTTTTGAAATGTATTAGACTTTTTCTTTAAAAACATGATTGTCATCATCCTAGAATAATCATCTACGAATAACATTATGTACTTGTCTCCCTTGTATCTTTGTACTTCTATTGGTCCACACAAGGCAGTATGAACAATCTCTAGTATCTCTTTAGAGGTATAAGTTTTTCTTTTGAAGCTTGACTTTGTCATTTTTCTTAGCTGACATTGTTTTGATATTACATTATCAAGCTTTTTCAGCTTGGGAAATCCTCTAACTTTCTTCATGTTACTAATACTAATCAAGTTGTAAAAGTTGACATGACATAACTTTTTATGCCATAGCCACACATCACATATTTTCATAGTAAGACAAGTAGCATCCTCTATATCAACGTAAAATAGATTTCTTCTAGTTTGATCTCCTTTTCCTATTAATTTTCCATTTGTGTCATATATCTTGGCAGTCTTGTTTCCAAATTCAACTTTGCATCCCAAATTTCTTAGTTGTGACACACTCAATAGATTATAATTCAATCCTTCAACATAGTAAGCATTATCACATGAGATCTTTTCTATGATTTTAATAGAACCTTTTCCTTTTATTAGACATGGAGCATCATTACCAAATCTAACACTATTTCCATCATAATAGTTTAAGGTAATGAACTTACCTTTATCTCCTGTCATGTGATGTGAGCATCCACTATCAATGATCCATTTGTCATTTTTTGTTTACACAAGTCACAAGTGCATTTGCCTCATCTTCATTATATTTGTCCTTTATTGCAACATAAACTACTTCATCATCATACTCATCAGAATCATCCTCTTCGGTGATGTAGTACTTCTTGCCTTTGTCCTTGTAATGTTTTCTGTCTTCATTTCTTCCACCTTTTTATTTGTCACCTCTTTTGTAATTTTTCTTTTCTGGACATCTAGCAGCAATATGACCAATCTCATTGCAATTAAAATAAATGATGGGTAACTTACCTTTGAACTTGCCTTTTCCTCTGTGGAATCTTCTTAGCAATAGTGCTTCCAGTTATTCAACATCTTCTTCATTAATATCACTATCACTAGACACATTTTTATCTTTATTTTATTCTTCTACTTCTTCTCATCAGAATCTCTCAATAGCAACTTAGCCTTGAAAATAGATTCAAGATTCTCTAGATTGTAGTTGTCAAAGTTAGATTTCTCAAAAGCAGTGAGTCTACCTACTAGACCTTCAAGAGTTAGATTATTTCCTAGAATACATCTCAATTCTTGGATTGCTAAAACTCTAATAGCATAAATAGGTAATAGTGTTCTTAAGAATTTTTTTAAAATAGTATCATCTTCTATTTGACTAGTAGCTCCTGTTATTGTACTAACTACTTCTTTTATTCTAGCAACATATTGAGCAATGTTCTCACCTTCTTCCATTCTCATGTCATAAAATTTACCTATGAGGCTCTCTAACTTAGCTCTTTAAACATTTTTGTCTCCTCTATAGATGGTGTGTAGGGCATCCCATTATTTCATTGTAGTGTCACATCCTTGGATGTCATCAAATTCTACATAGCTAAGGGCAAAGGCAATCTCCAACATTGCCTGATTGTGTTCCTTCTTTTTCTTCATATCTTCAATAGCAAGAGCTCCAGTGGGATCAACATGTTCCACTAAGATGGTAAATTGTCCATGATCTCATATTCCTCCAAGATTCAATCTCATTAGACTTTTCGATGAAGGGAAGTTGTCTATGTTAAGCTTGGGTACTTCTCTTTTGGACATGTTGATGATTTTGCTTCTAGTACCTTCAAACTAGTCTTCTTTAACAGATGGATCTGATACCAATTGTTAGAATTCTTTAGAATAACTGAGAGGTGGGGTGAATCAATTATTCAAGGTCTAGATGTACAAATAAAACTTTTCACTTAGCTTAGTGAACCCATTAAACATTCATATCTATGCATGCATCCAAGCTTATAACTAGAACTTGTAGGTTACTATTAAATGAACTTGCAACAGTAAAAACATGAAACATAAAGATTCATCCACACACTTGACACAATGATTTAACGTGGAAACCCAATTTGGGAAAACCACTAGTAATATGCTACTCCTTTTCACTCTTTTGTAATAATGCCTTGTGAAAGGCCAACCCTGTTAAAGGTTACAACACACACTATTAAATGTGACCTGGTTAAGGGATTTCAATCACCCTGTTAAAAGTGAGCCTTGTTAGAGGGCTTTAGGTCATTCACTTGGAATTCCACCATATTAAAGGATTTTCTAATGACTATTAAGTCAAGCTTAGTCCAAAGGATTTTACTTTAAGCTAATACAATTGTTAGAGAGTAACAGTAGAGTTTTGATCTTATACAACTTACAACTTCTCTTATAGATTTCAAATCACAATTCAGTCCTCAATTCTTCTTGGCTTTCATTATTTGTAGTTATGATAGCTTGTTCTCCCTCAAGAACATATCTCCTTAAGCCTTCTTGCTTAGCATGCCAATGCAGTCACTTTTGTGGTTACTTGATGAAGCAAAGACCTTGACTCTCTATCTCTCTTTTCCTTGGTCTTCTCTGACCTTCTCAATATCTCCCTCTTGATAATTTGCTTCATGACTAGACATTCCTTAAATAGTAAATTAGAATACTTTTCCACTTTTTTCTCCATCGTCTTTCTAGGGTATGGATGGATTGGGTAAGATATAATGTATCTACCTCATATCTTGTCTCTTCTAGAAACTTATCCTAGAATCCATTTGAATTCGCCTAGAAATGGTCTATCTCAAATTTTGTACCACCAGCTCATCATCCTTATCTTCCACCTAGTTCATAAACTTCAAGAAAACAAACTTGTCCACTCAGATTTGGTGAATCTTTGACTTTTCTAATAATGTAGCAACTTGGCATTATCAATCTTCTAATGCTTGGCACATACTGCATTGCTTAGCATCAAATATTGTTTATTGATGCTTGACACCTACTATGTTGCTTAGCATCAACTATTTTACTCAGCACACACTAGAATTTTCTTTTACTCGACACCAATTGATTTTTTGCTCAGCTTGCACTAAATTTTCTCTACACCCACTATTAACTCAGTCAAGCTTTGCAGACAGTCTTAGTGTAACTTGATCTTCTAAAGTTTTTAAGTGTAGCCAACCTTTGTAACCTTAAGTAGATTATCAATACATAATTTCATCATCGTCTTAACTGATCCTTGTACTTCATTACATAACCATAACTCAACCTTTCCTCTAGGTACTATTGTTACATCTTATTGATTAAATCCTCTTCAGCAATCAACTAAGTGATAGTACTTGGATCTTATAAGCAATTATCTTACTAGCAAATAGCAGGTTTGACATTAGTGACAAAACAATGACTGAAACATATTTTCTACTTCAATAATATCCTTTTTTAATAATCTCTTTTAGCAATGATCTTTTCAATCAGATCTCAATATATTTTTGTCCTCTCTATGATTTTTGTTTTCAATTTTTTCTTTCTTGTTAAGGCATTTTTTGAAGCCATTATGATTGATTCTTTTTCTATTTGTAGAAGAAAGTAGATATGTGGTTGCATCTAGTGCATTTTACACTCAAGTCCTCTTTTAAAAAATTTGTTGGTTCAAAAAGATTTGAAAGTCATTGTATACATTAATTTTGTTTATTTTTCATCCACCACATGAAAAGGAGCAACATTTTATGTTAGAATTGGATGTTATGATCTCAATTTTAAAATAAAAAAATTGGTATATAAGAAATTTTCATTCACTTAAAAAAATATAATGTGATAGAATTTCGAAAAAATGAGCAAGAGCAGGAGAGCTAGGGTTATGAGAGGTAGAAAAGAGGAGTTGGAGGATTTTGTTGAGGATGATGGTGATGCAGATGGATTTGTAGGGTATGTTGTCTTGGCTTTGTAGCTTAGTGGACTTTGGTGGCACAATCCATTGTTCTTTTGTTGTATAGGGGTATCCTATGGCTATTGGTTGGGGGCTTCGAGTCTCTTCCCCTTTGCTTTGTGTTTGTCTTTTTTGGGTATCAGTGATGCCCTTATTCAAGAGCTTTGGCTTCCCACCAGGAATGATGCTTTGGAAATTTGTTTTAGGCTATTATGGTTTTGGTTGTTGAGGTTTTTGCCCTACCTCTTTTGGGTTTGTCAACCTTCTCTTCTTCATTGAGTTCTCTTCCCTTGTAATTTTGTTTGCTCACATTTGGTTGCTAAGATCTTGGGGTTCTTATCAGTTCGGTGTGCGTTTGTCCAATTTTCTCAGACATTAACTTGCCTCAGGCTACTTTTGGGTTATGTTGTTGGTGACTAAATAAGGTGTTGCCACTTTAATGATGGTGTTTTTGATGAAGGGTTCTCCCCTTAATACCATAAACACATAATAGAAATAAATAAACAATAGTAATTGTGAGAACAAAATATGACTTCTTATTATCGCCATAAATGTAGAATTACAAAATTCACAATTATAATATACTAACCCACATGGGCACCTTTATTATAGTAATCTACAAGACAAAGCTATGAACTATCACCCAAAGTTGTCCTAGACAGTGTTCAAAGATTTCTTAAATAAACAATTTTAGGCCACTTGGAAAGTTTCTAGACACTCAAACTTAATACCTAGGACCGACAAACCCTAACAATACATATAAATTTGGACAAATACATTTTTGACATTTATTTTGGAAGTTTTGGTTAGTCCAACTTTGAAAGACCATAACTCTTGAATCATTGCTTTGATTGACTATTATAATCACTTTTCAAAAATCCTAGCTCTTGATATGCAGACCTAGATATAGGAAAGCACCTTATCCATTGAGTTTTTAGGCCTCCTCTAGGCACTTTAAGGCCTCCAACTGTGAGCCTAAAGTTTATATACCAAAATTGCAACCCAAAAAACCACAATGAATCCATGAATACACATGATATGGACACTGGGCTTCAATTATTAGGCTAATATATCCAAGATGAATATCCACCTCTGAAATTAGGACATTCTAAGCGTGTATGAAAAACTTACTAAAAATAGTAAGTTCCTAGAAATAGTAACCTGGGCTTGTCTACTAGCCTTGATTAAAATAGAAAAGGCTGAAAATAAAAATATTTTTGGGTGATGCAAGATTTCCCTCACACCCAGAATGCTCTTGCATTAGTTTGTTGCTTGGATAGGATGGGGTTGTCCACTAACTAGATTCTTCATGCTTTTGATCATTGTGTGTCCCATTTTGATGTGTTTAGGTTGATCCAATGTGCCTCCTTGTACTTTTCTTGAATGTGCTTCTAGTTCTAGGTTTTTGTGTTGAAGACTCTAGAGGCTTTTTGTGGTGTTTCTCTTGGGGTCAAGCTTCTGGTGCCTTATTGGATCTTCTCCTCCTCTCTAATCTTTGGAGGCTAGTTTTTGATGTGAGGCTTTCCCTTTTCCTCTTCTCTTCCTTGATCAAGGTCTTCCCTACCTATGGGTATCGCCATGTGGGGCTCTTATTGAGGGAGGGTCCTTCTTTGTATAGGTGAGATCTCTCTTAGTTCCTTTGTGATAGGATTTATATTCTCTCCATTATTCTCTTCTTTTAGGTTTCCTTTTGAGGTGGGAACTCCTTTCAAGGTGGAGGCACATCCTTTCAAGGTGGATTTTTGTTGGTATGAAGAGTTGAGTGGTTGTGGATTCCCTTCCTCACATATTTGTTGGGTGGCAAGTTTGTTTCTACCTAGTTGTCTTCCTTTGGCTAGTCTCTTTGGAGTGGCTTCCTCCTCTTTTCATTTGGTGGGTTCTTCTGATTTCTTTCTTGCTAACCTCTATCTTTTTAGTTCATCTTTGGAGGTCTTTCCTCTTCATTGTCCCTCCTTTTTGGGTTCAAGGGGATTTCTTTGGTGTTTGGTTTAGGGTTCCCATCTAGTCCCCAATGTTTCTCAAATTGTAATGTCTTGGTTTTTGGGCTTGCATCCTGCCAGTTGTGATTCTAGTCAAAAGCCTTTGGAATTCACCTTTGTGAATTCCTTTTAGCCTACCTCTTAGGCTTGCTATTTTTTATATGGTCTTGCTAGTTCTTTTTGTTGTAGAAGTTTAGGACCTATCCCACTTTATCTTATCAGAACAATATAATGTTCTTATGTCATTATACTATTTACATAAAGAAATGAAAACATATCAAACAAATAGAAGAAATAATATATGTCAAAAAATGAATTAGCAAAATAAATTGCAAGACCAATCAATTTGAATTATCATCATAATGAGTTTATTTTTCGTATAATCAAGATGCATAAATGATAAGATAAATAATGTCTAAGTAAGTTTGATAATAGAAATAAAATTTATGATTCACTTATCAATTTATTCTTACACACCCATAAAATTAGAATATATAAACATTATTAAAGTATTTATTTACAATAGTTTACTATTAGGAAAATAGTTATAATTATAATTATAATTATAGTTAAAAATTATAATTACAATTTTCATTAAAAAATTTGGTACAATCTTTGGTACACTATCATACTTATGTACTTAAGACAACAACAATATGATTAAGTGAAGAAGGGACTAGTGATAGCAAGAAAGTTTTCAAATGGGAGAGGACTAAGAAAAATTTTGAGGAAATTATAGAATCTAAGAATTCTAATAATGATGAGAAGACAAAATTGGGGGAACTTAGTTCTAACCTAGATGGTTACTCTGAGTGCAAAGGACATCAACTAGTAAAGATAATGTAAAGGGAAGTAAGGATAGAAATACTAATTCAAATGGTGGGTCAAAAACCCTTGAGGAGGATAAAGAAAAATAGAGGGATCACCCTTCTCACATGAAGAGTAATACCAGTGAGGAGAAAATGGAGGAGGATATCGGTAAGGAAATTGAGGATAAAGGCCCTACTAGTAAGGAAAATAGCTAGGGTAAAGAGGAAAAGGAGGAGAGGATGAAGAAGCTGGATATCAATACTAATACCATATTAATGATGTGACTACTACGATTGATTATGTGCCTAGGGCTGTGGTGAACGGGAGGGATGACTCTCAAGAAGAGAAACTTTCCTTTCTTGGCACTACTAAGCTGAAAGTAGAGACTTCCCTTCAGGGTGATTCTTAGTTGTATAATGAAATAATGGTTCTCAAGAAAAAAAATGGGGGTTATGCAGGAAGAGTTGGACTTTGAATGCACTATGATAGCTCAAACGAAAGTGAAAATTGGTAGCATGCCTAAAAAACTTAAAGAATATGAGCAGAAGCTTCGTTACATAATTAAGGAAAGTGGTCCAAAAATGGAATAGGTCACTTATACTCCGTGTCTTGTGGCAACTAGTCTAGGTAAGAAAAGTAATGAGGAGATAATATCTCCTAGTAATGCAAGGATGGGGAATCTAGGAGGACCTAGCAAGAGAACTAGGCAGAGGATGAGGAAAAAGGTTGCTGAGGCTCTTGAGGCTCCTATTCTTACTTTGACCAACATAATCCAAAATACTGTAGAAATAGGTAAAGAGGTGGCGACCATTATCAAAGAGCTATTGTAGGTGTTGGTTGTAGAGCAGGTGTGTTGGTTGTTGGTCTGGGCGAATTTTCTAGTTTTTATTTTTTTCTTTCTAACTTGTTTAAACTCTAGGTTCTAGGTCCTTGTAAAACCTAGTTTCTTTTCATGGTTTAAATTTTTGATTTTAGGTCCCTGAAAAATCTGATTTTGATGTATAAAGCTTTAGGTTTCAGGTCCTTGTAAAACTTGGTGGTGTTTTAATGTTTATCTTTAGTTTTTTGTAAAGGGTTTCGGGTCCCTTCAAAACTTTTTTTAACCTTAATTTAAAACAACAATATCATTAATTTCAACTAAAGTTTGACTTGAAAAATCCCCATAGTTTATAGTGTCAAGTATTGGCCACTACATCTCACTTGTTAAAAATGTAAAAGAGATTGAATAACATTTAATACCAACCAAATATCAAACTAGTATTATCTAATGCTAAAATAAAGAATGAAAGATGGTAATATTTAATGCAAAAAGTAAACATGATTTCATTATAGTCTAGGAAGATAGATTGAGTGATGTTCAAATAAAACATTGAAAATATTATGTCAGAAAAGTCCAAAATAGAATGCTAAGACTACTCATGGTGATGTTGAATTCTATGAATGTTGGCAAAAATTGACATCAGTAAAATAAATAGGTTACCCACTTGGAGCAGAGCCGTAATTGAAGACTCAAAATAAATGGGTTAACCACTTAGGTCCCATTTTTTTGTTGGTATAGGAATATAAAATTAGAATAGGAATGGAAATGTGGAATGGGAATGGAAAAGAGCAATCCCATTCTAGTTTATTTAACCTGATATTTGACTGGGAATATATTACTCCCTTGTTTGGGTGTACAAAATCGAATAGGAATAAGGTGAAGTTTTGTTTTTTTAAAAAGAGATATAATGAAAAAAAATGTTTTTAAAAAAATAGATTTTTTTTTAAAATTTAAAAACTAACCAATTTTTTTTTTTTTTTTTTTAAATTGATTGGGAATAGGAACAACCCATTCCAATAACAACTATTTTTTGGAATGGACATATGCTCATTTTAGGGGCAAAATTGGAATATGTTTGCCTATTCCCTATTCCGATTTGGAGTACCAAACACAAAATACATTTCCTATTCCTATTTTAGCAAACAAGCAAACCCTTAGAGTAGAACCAAAAATTGAAGACACAACATCAATGGGCTAACCACTTGTAATCGAGTACAAATTGAAGACATTTATTCTACACTATATTAAGCCATAGAAGATAGCATTACAATTCACTTTCTCATAGTAGTGGTATATATGAATGTCCATATCTTTGTCAAAATATCTCATCAACTTCCACTGAGTGCTTGCAACACTCATAGAATGGGAAACAACTTCAATAATCTTATGTATTTTTTGTTTGGCTACCCAAATCTAAAAGTGATAGTCATAGCACTGTCATTATTGTGCTTCATGTTTTTCTATTTCTTTAAACATAGTAAAAAGAAAGGGTTGCAGAATTGGCCTCTAATAGGCATGTTTCCTTCTTTAGTTCTTCATGTTAATGATAACCATGACTGGACCACACAAGTCTTGAGAGACTGTGGAGGGACGTTTTACTTCAAGGGACTGGTGAAGAGCTACATGGTAACCCTATCCACAACGGAGCCGACCAATGTTTAATGTTGGGCCAAGGCTTTTCCTAGGAAAGGACTTTTCTTACTACCAAATGAAATTGATTGTAGTGAGCATCATTTGGGGATTCAAGATGAAGATGGTGGAAGGACATGTTGTGAAGCCCAAGTTGGCTCTCACCCTTTACATGAAAAATGGATTGTTGGTAACGTTGTAGCCAAGGGATCCACATGGATTGCAAAATTCTAGTAAATCCTAATAGTTCCAGGGAACTACTTAAACATCACACACTAAGTCTAATTCTTAGACTAAAAGTGTTAAATGGTCAAAGTTGACATTTTCCCCAAGCTTAATTCTTCCCTTAGTTTGTGATGTTTAAAGGTGTCAATTTCAGTGGACTTAATGGCTTAATAGTTGTTGGTGTAATAGTGATCCTTTTGATCTCACTAATCTTGTAGCTCTGCAAATGGTTAAACAAATATGAAAGAAAGAAGATGGAGATATGAATCTAAGAATAACTTAAATACTTGAACTAAAAGTGAAAGGGAACTTTGATAAGGATTCAGTGGTCTAACATTGGTTGACTGTTAACATATGGTTTGGCATACACTCTTCCAAACCCAATTTCAAACTTGGGGATTCAATCCTTGTCGGAAGAGGTGTGGCTTAAACAATAAACTACTTGTTGCCTTAATGTATACTATTGTTGTCTATCTCATCTCTACTTTCTTTTTCTATTTTGAAGGATATATAAATTTTCAATAGACATTTAAAAAAACTATATACCCTATGTACCTTTTTAAGTGCCTATGCAGCCACTAAAACAAATAATTTAACAAGGGGCAATTTTGAAAAAATAAACTAAGTATAAAAAAATCTACTTGATATGCTTTACAAAGCTACAACGCCACTACCATGTACCTTCCATGTAAAATTAAATACCTTCCTCCAAAATTTAAATATAACATTATTAGTTCCTGCCTATCCAATGTAACTCATGGATTCCTTTAGGTCTATATTTTCTAATTAGACTAGTCAACCAACCAATAAAATGAAAGTATTAAAATTTCATGAAACAAATTATTAAAATTCATTTTTTTTAAAAAATTTAAAGAATTTTAAAACAAAATTTCTTTGATTTTTCACTGGGTAGGAAAATGAGAAAAATCATTTTTCCCTAACAAATAATTACAAAATTTCTCAAATCATAAAAATTAAAATAATCAAGACACTTCTTCCAATTCTAGAAATTTCTACTCCTTACATATACAAAGCACTAGTAGGTTAAGCCTCATGATCTGTCAATGAAAACCTTCAACATTTTAAAGCATTTTACCCGTTGCAGTGATGGTTCCATGTAATCATCTTACCGATGGATGACCAAATCAACACTAGTAGTAGCTCCAAAAGTGGTTGTGCCCGCCACCACAATTGCTCTTGCAGCTGCTCTATCCAAAGACCCCCTCACAAAGGTCCCTCTTGTTGCAAAACTCGTCCATCAAAATCCTCTGTGATGAGAAAAGTGAAATATCTTCGGTTAGGGAATTTTTGTATAACGCCAGGGACCAATTTAATGATATTAATTATTTACTCTTTAGTTAAGATCAGCTTTTATTATTTAACCTATAATATAAAGATTTCTGGACCAAAATATATAAAATGTAATTGTCACTAACTCTACATTCTCTTTAGTTGCTCAAGTGTTCTTGGAATTTGATTTTTCATATGGTTTTAAGAACAAAGGATATAAATAACATGTAATTATGAACTTCACAATTACTTAATTACACAAAATTACAAACAAAGATAGTGTCTTAACAATTACAGTTTTGTTCATCAATTTGCTATGGAGGCAATTTTGAGAGATTATTGTGTTCTAGGTCTATCAATTCCTATGTGTTAGCCCAAAAAGAGTCAAAAGGGATAATGAAATAAAATAAATAATGATATCCTTTATCAACATACATTGTGAAAATTGACCTTACATCATTGACATAGTTTAAATGAACATGTACCAATGTGTTGACAACTTCAAAATTTGTGGATTAATAGGTTAAATTTCTACAAGACAAAGCCTTCAAGGGAAAACCAATACTCCTAGAATTTGGCAACTTCTTTTTTACAATTTACCTCTCTCTCATACTCTTACTTTTTTCCATACCTTTTGAGCTTTGCCTCAATAGACACATACTATAGGTCATTCTTTGAGGCCAAGCTAAAAGAAATGATATTTGAGAGTTACCTGATATTAAAAAATATATAATGTCCTTACTAGATGACAACATAGTATGAGAACTAAATATTGGTCAACATTCCTCGATTGTTTTGGTGAGTGTTTACCTAAATCAAATGGTGTGGTGTCCACAAGTGTTAATGGTTAGGTTTATGTCCCATCAAAGTGCTAACGTAGACCAAGGCCCTGTATACATGTGGTTGTTGGTTTCAGGAATGGAAAAACTGAACATGTTTATGTTGCAAGATGAGGTAGTAAACATTGAACATCAAATCACAAACTATGAAATCTATATTGTCATTTATAGATTCTTTGAACTTATAGAAGTAAATTTGATGCAATTTGTCCTCACCAATTAGAAGCCCTCCATGGTATTAGACATTTTATTCCAATTTCGCAATTCAATGTACAAGCTAACTCAATTCTTATGCCAAAACTACCACATTAGAGGTAGGAACTTTGGTGCTTGTACCCCTTGTTTTTTAGTTAATAGTTTTGTTAGAAATGGAAAAAGACCTTTCATGCATTAACTCTCTTAGATTCTTTCCTGGTCTTGCTTATTTACATATTTCTTTTTCCATTTCTAACAAGTTTTGAATCTTGTGTTAACTTAAACATTGCATTTATTTATGGTATGAAAATGGAAATCATAAAGCTATTTTAGGAGACTACTTTTCTTAAAAATATGTTAGATATTTTGTTATGATTAAAATAAGAGTTTATCAAATATTTGGTATTCAAGGTTGTGGGATTTTTCATTTTTTTTTTTATTTGATATAATGATGTTGTGAATATTTAAATTTTTTTATAAAAGATATAATTTTATTAAATGTTGTCATTTTTAAATGTAAATATATGATTGAATTATATATATATATATATATATATAATTGATTAAAATAAAAATATTTTAAATTCATTTATAGATATTAAATAGAGTATCAACAAAATGGGTTATCAAAATAAATGTTGTATAGAAATTTGTTTGACATTATTTATCAAAGATATTATATTTTTCAATTAATAATTAAATAGTATTTGAAGTGACTCAATATTTTACTTTCAACAAGCTACCAACAAAAAAACATAGATAAAGTGGTAGCCAACCACTAGGCAAAAAGAGACAAAGAAGAAAAGTAAAAATGGATATCAACCTAGATTAACTTCTTTACAACCTATGTGGCTTCACCCTCCATCTAAAAAAGTGTTAAGTGATATCTTCTTTAGATCCTATAAGTCTTGGGAAAAGTTGATTAACTTATTTACAACCTATGTGGCTTCTCCCTCCATCTAGAAAGTGTTAAGTGATATCTTCTTTAGATCCTATAAGTCTTGGGAAAAGATGATTCTCTATTAAGGTTTCAATCTCATTTTAGTGGATAGTCCACTATTTCTATTAGCCATCCCCTAGGTGTTTTTCTCCCTTGATTCCACATAAATCACTTGCACCTAACTAGATGCCATTTTCTCATACTAGTTGACCAAAGTCCTAAAGTTCTCTATAATTTCTTTATTAACCATCTAGTTACAAGAAACTAGATCGAAGAGAATATTTTTGATGTTTTTGAGTTTAATTTCTAGGGAAAAAACAATTCCTTCATATTTTGTCCCCATGACTTCCACATCTTTAGCTAGCTTATTTAAGCACCTAATAAGATTATTTCTCACACTATATCATACCATACAACCTCTTACATTTTTAAAACCTAATTGACAATAAATGAACCAAAAAGTGATATTTATCTCATTAAAGTTATGAAATATTTTTATTCATTAAAGGAGACCACTATTTCATTTCACAGAACGAGAAAAATATTTGATTCAATTTTTTTATTAGAGTTAAGAAGAGTCTTTAGGGATCTTATGGGGGGGTAATGTTATTTCCCTTTCCTAATCATGCACTTGATTTCATATTTTGGTAGCATATCTACCAATTTTGAATCAATCTTACTATCCCAATCACCCCCTTCCAAATAGACAATATTAAATGCCGTGTGATGTATCTAAAAGGGAATACGGGAGGTATTATGTTTTTATTTAGACAAAGAGGGTAGGATTTCCAATGCTTGACAATTACTAGAATAAGGCCTTGCAACAATTTTTTAAAAATTTATTAATGTAATATTTAATGCTCACAGAGATGGAAGAAATAATATAGTACTAAAAGATATGTTGAAACTTAATGGAAATTTTTTTTTATGACCATATGGTACATTTTAAATCTATCGTCCATGGGTAAATATTAGATTAGAACCTGGAACATCACAACTAACAATTTTTTTACTGAATTCATGGTGTAACCATTCTATTTATTTCTCACAAGGATGTCTCCTTCACTATAATTAAAATTGTTTCAAGCTCAATTTTTGAGTCATTTCTACTCCTAAAAAGTTCTTTCCAATCATGGATAGGGTAGTAACCTTCACAATAAGTTCATTTTTGATATTCTATTTTTTATCCAACATATATATTAAAATATTCTTTATGTTGTTTATGAAAAAATGGTGACTTTAGAGTCAACCTATGCAAACTCTCAAAATAAGGGACAATGTCACATCACTTCAATTTTTTATATATAAAATGTACTTTTATTCCTAACCTCCTTAGAGTTAATAAGTTTTAAATGATTCTTGTGGTATCCCTTTTTGTGACCAAATACAATAGAAATAACTCCATTTTTATCTTTATAGATCCTTTTTTATTAACCATCATCAAATGAGAATTGATAAACAAGACAACAAATGCCTAGACAAGATGTCAAGTAAAGTCACATACCTTTTTGTAATTAATGCCAATCATCATACCACTTACCTCTCTAAATTCCACATGTGTCTCCTCTAAAATTTTATCATTCTTTAGACTACATTAATTTTTTTTGCATTCATCTACCACCTAAACAAATTTCGACCTTAAACCCCAATATTAAAATATAATCATTATAACCATCAAAAAATATAATCATTATTAATAAAAAGGGATTATTCATCAAAAAATATAATTATTATAGTACACAACCCTCACAAAAGACATGTGATAGTTTACATTCCTCGAAGGAGTTGATGACTTATTTAGAGTGCTTTATACCTTTTTAAATATGCAAAGAGGGATTTGGGAACCTTTTAAAAATTGGATTATATATTTATGTATCCCACTAGGTAAAAAAAAATAACACCATTAAAAAAAACCTACCACATTCATTTATCAACCCTCCCTCATACCCAATCAAATTAGGATTCTCCTTAGCCACCCTAATTAAGGATATTATGTTTATAATATCTTAATTATAAAATATTTAATGACCTTATTTATGATTTTAAAATAGAATTCCTTTTTAAAAATAATTTATTTTTTTCTATTTTTATGTAGATGTAGATGGTATATATTGTATTGTAAAATTTAATAAATTATATAACCATCTTAACATAATTACATATACTTATCACAATTTTTTAAAAATAAAAATATTTTTAGAACATCCAAATTTAAGAGGAAAGATTTACAAATGCTGAGATATCTAGATAGATGAGTTATCCATGTTTAGATTGGCCAAAAAATTGAATTTATAAATGGTAAGGTGAAAGTTTGGAACAAAGAGGTCTCTAGGGACATTTTCCAACAAAAAATGATATTAAATTAGAGCATGATGTTATTCAAAATACCATTCAAGACTTTGGAGACTTTTAAGGATTGAGGTAAAAAGAAAAGATTTCCTTGACAAAATACAATGACATTATTTCTAAAGAGGAGCACTTTTGGAGACAAAGATCTAGAGCGTTGTGGTTGAACTCTAGGAATATAAATTCTAGATTCTTTCATATCACTACATCCAAACAAAAAGAAGCCAACATAATTTCTAGAATTTATTCTAACTCTAGGGTGAAAATGTCAAACAAAGAGATCTTAGAAGAGTTTGTTGAGTTTTCTTCTTCCCTCCTTTCTAAAGATAATGATTTATCTTTGGAAGTCCAATACAACTTAATGTATTCTATTCCTAATTTTTTGAAAGAGCTGAAGTAGAATAAGGCTTTGGTGGCAATTCCATTCATTAAGAAAATCAAGAAAGCAGTCTTCTCTTTTGAAGGGGAAAAGTTTCAAAGACCATATGGTTCCTCTATGTTCTTCTTCCATTTTTCTAGGATGTTGTGGGGTTAGAGCTTTATAACATTGTCAAGGAATTCTTTGGATAAAGATAATTATCAAGGAAATTAACTCAACATTCATTTCCTTAGTTCCTGAAAAAATTGGTGCCAACACTATGAATAATTTTAGACCTATTAGTTTGTGTAACTTTGTGTACAAAGTGTTCTCCAAAGTGTTCACTTTGGGCCTTCTAGTTTTTCTCTCTTCACTAATTTCTCTAGCGAAAAATGGCTTTGTACTTGGTTGTCAAATTTTGGATTTTAATGTTAAAGTCTATGAAGTTATACACTTCAAAAAAATTCTAAAATCCAAGGATTCTCCTAAAACTTGACCTGTCCAAGGCATACGACAGTGTGGACTAGGATTTTGTATTATAAATTCTTAATTCTTCTGGTTTTTGTGACTTATTTATTCAACTTATTTTCCAATTGATCTCAATATCTTTGACTATAGTTTTAGTGAATGGTTCTTTGTCTAAATTTTTTATGCCTACCGAAGGTTTAAGATAGGGAGATCCGATTTCTCTGATCCTGTTTGCTCTGAAGGTAGAATTTCTAGGTTATCTTTGGAAAGCAGATGTTATATTAAGTTTTCTTAATGGCTTGAAACCTTCTTCAAAGAATCTTATGTGCTCTCATGTGCAATTTTTTGATGACACAATTATTATGAGAGAATCTCCAATAAACGAGGCTAAAGATTGTAAATGACTCTTTCATTCCTACATTTTAGCTTTAGTTCAACTTATAAATTGGAAAAAAAAATGTTCAATATTTTTCACTATTACTTTGAATAGTAGACAAGTAAGAATAGCTAGAATCTTGGTTTGCAAAATAGGGCCCTTGATTACATTTTATGTTGGATTACCTTGAATTATTCTGGTCTTAACAAGTGGATAAATTTTAAAGAAAATTTGTCAGATGGAAAGGTTCACTTCTTAGCCGAGATGGAAAATTAAAGCTCATAAAGTCTACTCTTTAAAGTCTTCTAGTGTATACCTTAATCTTGTCTTAAATTATGGTAAAGTTTCATGAATCTATCGAAATAATTCAAAAAAAAATTATATGATCAATAGTGGAAGAAAAGAAAAGTCTTGTGCTTGTGTTCTGGGACCTAGTTTGTAGACACAAAAAGAGTGGGGGCCTAGGTCTCAGATCTATAAAAAAAAAAAATGAATCTTTCTCTTATGGCTAAATATTTTTGGAGATTTATGGTGAAAAAATGATTGGAACAATAAAATTAGGAGTAAATATTTAAAAGATTATCCTTTCTTGGTGAAGTTTCTCAATAATCAAGAAAGAATGTTTGGCTCTATATTTCTCTATATTGATGAACTTTCTAAAATGTGCCTAATTGAGTAATAAATTTGTATGTATAGTTATAGGATTGTAAGATGCCACCTTGTTGAAAATATTGACAACTAATAATTTTAATGCAAGATATTAATTAGTTACTGTAGAACCAGAATCAGTATGCAAAGAACATTAACAAATAAAGTAAACATTCACAAACCAAAAACTAAATTCACATATATGCTTAGACTAAGAAAGAAAATAAGAAGTGCAAACCTCATGAGAGAAAACACTCCATGCTTTCTTGATTCTGTAGATGTGTCCTTTTGTTGTGGATGTATGCTCAAGATGCTCAAAAGCTGCTTCAATGGAGATGGGTAATGGCAAATTGGTAGCTTTGTGAGCTCTCAATTTGGCATTATAAGGGTATGGTTGATGGCTTTGGTTCTCAAAATAGCATGGTAACTTTAGCTCAAAGATTGTTGATGAAATGGCTTGGGATGGGATTCAATTTATAGGCTAAGGGGTAGAGGGATGGAGGGCTTAGATGCAAGGATGGATGAAGGCTTAAGGAGGGCTAAGATGCACTCAAAGGGGAGCACATGGATTGTGCTTGTTTAGCACCAATGGGAAGGTGACACTTGTCACAAGGAGGATGAGTGTGAGAGGGTAGGGTTAAGGGTTGGTTAAGGGCATGATGAGTGGGGTTGAGTATGTAAGAGGGATGTAAGAGGAATGAGTGTGGAAGAGGGAAGAGTGTGGAAGATGGGTGTAAGAGTCATGAGTGGGCTTGTAAGAGTCTTTATGTTTTGTAAGAGCACTCATGACTTAGTGGTTGGGCTTTTTTGAGGGGAGACTTTGGTTTGGATTAGGAAAGTCTTAAACTTGTTTAAGGAATGTGACAACATTAGGGGGTGGATTAGGCTTGGGTTTAGGATTAGATTAGGGATGTTAGAGATGTGCAAGTGGATGGCATTAATGAGGGTGGGTGAGTTAGTGGCTAAGCTTGGTTAGTATGGGTGGATGGGGTGGATTAGGCTAAATGGAGGATTAGAGATAGGTTAGGGTTTTTTTGAATTTGAGGATTTCATTTATCAAATAGATTTATTTAATGAATGGGGATTTTTGGAATTAGATAGGAGAAAAGGATTTAATTGATAAATAATAGATTATTTGATTTATCAATTAGGACTATAGATGATTAATTAAATTAATCAACTAGGGGATGACAAAGGATTAATTAAATAAGAATTTAATTAATAATGCCTTTAGAGATGGCTAAATTAGATTACCAAAGTAGTGTAATCAAATTTAGGTGTCTACAGTTACTATGTTTTATATGAACATAAATATGTAAAAGAATTAGTAAAATTGACTTCTTTAAAATATTCAAGTCATATTTCATATAAACATTTTTTTATTTTAGTTATTTAATACTTTAATCAAAGTTCAAGAGCTAATATTTTATATTAGAGTGTAAAAATTAAAAATATCATTTTTAAAAACATGAAATTTTTAATATCACAAAGATAGAAATCATTGATGTCACAACACGAAAACAACCAATAAAAAATATACTAAAGTATCTTAAAAGGAAACAACAAGGTGATAAAGAGCCTCATGAGTATTGGAATTTCTCACTTATTAAAATTGTGAAATAAGGCAATTGTTTAAAACAAAAAAATTAATTTGAAGGGGATTTCAATTTTGTTTGAAGTGCACAATTTTTAGATTTACTTAATTCCTTTAATAGAAAATTGAGTACAAAAGTAATTAATTACAACATTTTCTTTATCAATGTAAGTTCAACTATTTATAACATTTTCATTGCTAAAATTAGCATTTTTGAAATCTTTTAAAGTGAGTTAGAAGCTTGTTGTATTTTTACTACTCTGATACTATTGTAAGATCTTATTCAAAATATTGGTGACTAAAAATTTCAATGCAAGAACTTCAATTATTTCTAAGTTTTTCCTAGAAAAATATATAAAAGAATTGGTACACATGACTTTTCTACAAAAACGAAATTACAATTATTATCTTAAATTATTTCTAAGTTTTTCTTGGACAAATATATAAAAGAATTGGTAAAAATGCATTTTCTACAAAACTGAAATTGCATTTATTATAAATGTTTCTTAAATTCAGCTATTTACTATTTTTTTTAAATATCAAGAGCTACTTATTTTTGGAAAGATAAGATAAGATAAGTTTATTAATGTCCAACGGGAGACCATCAAGGATCTATGAGACTGAAAACTTATAGAACAAGAAGCAAAGAACTAAGAGACCACCAAATAGTGGTTGGGAAAGAAAACAAAAGATAAAAGAAAATAAGATACAAGACACAGACTAAGGGTTCTTCCTAGGCTAGAAGAAGTCCACCATTGAAGGATACAAACCCAAGTGAGGGAGAACATGTAGTCATCTTTGAAACTGCTAATGAGATGACATTGATGAAGATGAAGATGAAGATAAGCCTTGCGGGGCCGCATTGATCTAGAGTGAACAATGGTGGAGGTATCTGAGGGCTGCTTCACACCTCGCCCAGAGGGTAGTGGTGAGAAGAAGTCCATAATGAGATTCACTGCGGCCTACTTTAGGGGGAATAGTAGTTGTTGGGTGTGATCACGAAGTTGCATTGTCTTTTGGAGATAAAGTGTCAAACATATCTAATTTGTGTAGTTGAAGAAGGTCAATGAGCTACACTATATGAATAAACAATAAAATCTCCTTTTGATCTCATAATAAATAAGGAAATGGAAAAGAAAGTGCATACATTTTGGAAATATGAATTTTCCAATTTTATCAAGCTAATTAATATTTGTTTAAAATATGAAGAGCTACTTATTTTTGGAAACGAGAGTGCATACATTTTAGAAATACAAACATTCAAATTTTATCAAGCTATTTAATATTTGTTTACAATATCAAAGAGCTACTTATTTTTGGAAAAAGAGGGTGTGAAATAAAAACTGACCAATTTTATCAAGCTCATAGTCATTTATGTCAAAACTGCTCACGTCCCAATAGTCTAAAAAGGGAATGATCATTAACTTAAATGCAAAAGAGAAATGACAGAACTGAGTTGAAAATTAAATGCTCCAACTAGCAACATTTAATGGCAAACCAAATAATAAGCTAGTAATATTTAATGCAAAAATGATGAATCGTACTTATAATATTTAACGCAAAAAGTACACATGATTTCATTTTTGTCAAGGGAAGATAGACTCGGTGATGTTAAAATGGCATTGGCTAAATAGTAGAATTTTTGCACCATTATAGCTAGTGCCACGTACATACCCATAAACCTATACGACCGTCCTTTCACTACACTCGCTGAACGTCCTTTCACTACATTCACTAAACGTGACGAGAATTGCCATATTTCTCTCAAATGATTATATTATGATTATGTTTTAAAGTTTTATGATGCAATTGATTATATTTTTTTTTTAAGTTTAGAAGTTTCAATATTAAAAATAAAAATATGATGCATCTATTTAAATATTTGAACTTTATAACAGTGAATATTTTATTTTACGTTATTGATTTAATTTATAAATTAATTTTAATATTTATATAATCTAGAATAATATTTCAATGATTTTGGGAAAAAAATGTCAGTATTAATTTATAATTATTTATTTTGTTGTTAATTTATAAATAATTTAAATGCAAATAATTAAATTAGTTATTTTATCTAATTATATATGTATTATTTAAATATTATTTATTTTATAAATTTTATAGGTTTTAGCAATTCAATTTAAAATAAGCATAAAATTTATAATATCTTACATTATCTATATTTATTGTGTATGTTAATTTAAATAATCAAATATATTTATAATAAATTTAATATAATATTTTATTATCTTTTTTATAAATAAATGACATAAATGATGAGAACAGATATTTTTACAAGTTCTAATTTACTTGAAAAATAGATAATTGATAATAACATTAATTTTGATTCCAGTATGAAATGAATTGATTAGAAAATAACATAACACATATATAGTTGACCTTGCCAATAAATATGATACAAAATTCTAACACCTTTTATTAGAATAAGATACATAATTTTACTGAACTATTTGACCATTGAACTTACTGGTAAGATACGTACACCATAGCACGCTAACGGTATAGCAGCATGATACTTTTGACTTAAATCATGTGCCTGAACGAGATACAAGCATTTCAACAAACGATTATATGGATGTTTTAAAGTTTTTGATAATTTGATTATATCTTGATATTTTGTTTTTAAGTTTCAAAGTTTTAATGTTAAATATATACAAAGTATCTATTTAAGTTGAATATTTTATTCAAAGTTATTTGGGTAGTTTATAGATTAATTTTAATATTATGTAATCAATATTTTTCAAACAAATATTAATAGTACTTGGCTCAATTGTTTCATAATCTAGGTATTTAAGATTTTATTAAGTCTATTTAATTAAATTTTATATCAAACATTTTGCTTAATGTATAGATAAATTATAATTTATTTTTAAATTCTATCTAATGTAAAATATCAAACATATTATAATATAAGATAGTAATTATTAATATTTAAATATATGTTTAAATTCACTAAGATTCAATATTGAATAGGAAATATTTATTAGGAACAAAGAAAATATTAAGAAAAATATTAGGAAAACTCTTTAATTTTTCATTATGTATGAATTATGATTATTGTTTATAAAATATTTTGAACATTTAAAATAATATATTGTAATTTTTAAATTTTAATAAACATGATTAAGAATATATATTAACTTAAATTAAATATTTATTTGAAAATAATATAACATTAGTTAAAAAGTTTATAATAAAACAAATTACTAAAAAGATAACAAAATATTAATATTAAATTTATTATAAATATATTTGATTATTTAAATTAACATACACAATAAAATATAGATAATGTAAGATATTATAAATTTTATCTTTATTTTAAATTGAATTGCTAAAACCTAAAAATTTTATAAAATAAATAATATTTAAATAATACATATATAATTAGATAAAATAACTAATCTAATTATTTTCATTTGAATTATTTATAAATTAACAATAGAATAAATAATTATAAATTAATAGTGACATTTTTTTTCCAAAATCATTGAAATATTATTCGAAATTATATAAATATTAAAATTAATTTATAAACTAAATCAATAACTTAAAATAAAATATTCATTATTATAAAGCTCAAATATTTAAATAGATGCATCATATTTTTATTTTTAATATTAAACTTCTAAACTTAAAAACAAAATATAAAAAAATATAATCAATTGCATTATAAAACTTTAAAACATTATCATACTATAATCGTTTGAGAGAAATACAACAATTTTCGTCAGGTTCAGCGAGTGTAGTGAAAGGACGTTCAACGAGTGCAGTGAAAGTATAGGTCTATGGGCATGTATGTGGCACTAGCTATAGCGGTGCAAATATTCTGCTATTTAGCCAGTGCCTGTTAAAATAGGCAACGGCTATCCAAGTAGTTCGTTCGACTGCCCGGATGCCCGCATCCCCCCTGCCCATACCGGTCCCGAGACCACAGTGCTAACAGGGCTGACGAGACAAGCGAAAGGACATGCCCTTTCCTGAAGACTGAGATACCCTATAGATAGGGACGAGACCCAAAGCCAATAGAGCTTTGGAGAAAAATATGAAATAAAGATAAATAGATATAGAAAAGATCAATTACATTGTTTGGCACGTGATTCTAGAGGTAGCATAATATACTTGACCGAAGAGAGTCCATCCAAGCAAAGGTTATTAGCTCACCGGAGTGTGAACACTAATATTCACAATAAAATCCATACTGTCTCATTTGGCAAACTAAGCACATACCTCGCCACCCGATAATATTGGGAAGAGTGAGTATAGTTATATAAATATAAGAGGTGGGCCTGAGCCCAAACTAAGGGGAACTTCCTAACCAAAAGAAAATGATGCTCTTTTCTATTTATTTAAAAATAATTGCCAATATAAATAACTTGTCAATATATTGAAATAACTATAATTTAGGAAAACATAATTAAAGATATAATATAATAATTATCATTAATAATTTGTGAGTAAATTTGTAAGACCTCTTGTGATAATGCATGATGGATAGGGAAAAGTGTAAATCGCTCATGTTGGGGAAAAGAGAGCTTTGCGTAGATCGTGTCCAAACTCGAGCAATTGTAAATCTACCATCCATTACGATATTTGATGCATGAGGGATAATAATTCCACTCCAAATTATTAATAGAATGAGGTTATATAATTAAAAATTTGTTTGATAAGATTAAGAAAGAATACTAAGAGTCTTTATTTTACATTCTAGGATCAATTTATTCCCATCAAATAGAAGGGATCATCACAATCTTCCCAAAAGAAAAATCCCAAAATTGAACATGCATCTCTCTCTCTCTCTCTCTCTCTCTCTCTCTCTCTCTCTCACACACACACACACACACACACACACACACAAATAAAAAAAAGAAAAAAGAAAGAAAGCATACCATATCATTGGATGTATGACCTTGGAGTGGATGGAGACACGATCTCCAAATTGAAAATCACAAGCCCTAGTTTTGGATAGTAGTGTTGGAAATAGAGATGGAGTAACTGAGAGGGGAGGGGTGAATCAGTTACCACAAAAATAAATCCACAAATCCTTGGATGTCTTAAAATAAAGTTGCTATTGACACTCGGTAACCACACAAATAAATGTTGAAACTTGATAGATGTTCTGTTAACTTATTAAGCATTTAAAGTGGTTAACATGCATGCATAAAGAAATAATCATGAACACAAGAGACACCGGATTTAACGTGGAAATCCAATTTGGGAAAAACCACCAAGTAACTAGTTACCAATTTTTACTCTTCTGAAGTGAGCCCTGTTAGGAGCCAACCCTGTTAAAGGTTACAAAACACATTGTTAGGTGTGACCCTGTTAGAGGATTTAATCACCTTGTTAGAAGTGGCCTTGTCAGAGGTCTTTAAAACAATTCAACTGAATTGTCACCTTGTTAGAGGATTTACAAAATGGCTGTCAAACCAACTCTGTTAAGAGGTTTTGAATCATTGTTACAATGATTAGAAAGCAACAATGAAGTGATATGAAATATATGCAACTTATCTTTGCTGAATATAGATCTTTGTTCTGCTTCACTAGATCCTTACTGATCGAACACAACTTTGCAGCTTCATAAGGATATCTAATCCTTCCTCAACATTTGCTCATATATCCGCTCATTCATACATTCACACTCTTATGCATCCACACTCTTACATCTTATGAATTCAGAACTTGACCTTTCATATATACCTTTCAGATTGTCAAGTTGGCTCAATTACAAGTTACAACAACTAAAAAATATTAAATCAGTCGGCTCCACAAGACAATTAAACTTAATTCTTTAGAATAATAAAATTCTTTGCTGCCCGACCCAGCTCGGTGACCATTGCTCCAGAATGGTATCCCCAGTGTTAACCAAGTGAAGCTTGGTAAACATTGCAAACCTTGCAACTTTCTTCGAAGATCGAGTTAACTCGGTAAACACTGACCTTCCTTCATTTATCGAGTGAGCTCGGTAAAAACTAACCTTCCTTCGCTTATCGAGTGAGCTCGATAAAAGCTAACTTTCTCTTTGATAATCGAGTGAACTCGGTAGACATTGAACTCGGTAAACATTGACTTTCCCTTTGTTAACCTTGGGAGCTCGGTAACATCAAATTTTTGCTACAAGATCCTTTGATGCCCGAGTGAGCTCGGTAAGAGCTAACTTACTATGTAATGTTCAGGAACGTTCGGTAGACACTGTAAATTGCTTTGTCGACCGTCTGAGCTCGGTAGACTTTGTCTGATGGCTGATATGACATTTGTGTAACATCAAAGACAATACACAATTAACAATTGTATCCAAAAAGTAGGTCTAGTATACTGAACGCATAGTAATTTACCTCCTTCCATTCCCAACCATGAACGATAAATGCCACTCCTTGTGTATTTGGTAAGGCTTTTTTTGCATGTATGAGGTTAAAGTAATTTATTGTTGGTGGGGGGAGAAAATAGGTTGGAGGAAGTTGGTGAGGAGGGTATGCATATGTGTATTGGAGAGGTGGAACAAACTCCTTTGACTATGGATTCAGACTGCCTTCCATGGCTTATATATATTGATACCAACAATTACATTGTTTGTAATCCCCAAGAGTCAAAATACACCTCTCTAAGATGACAAATTTGTATGGGGGTAAATGAAAGAATGAAACCCCCTAATTATGAATGATTTGATAGAAACAAAAGATAATGAGTGTCCTCATGTGTTGATTCTTTTATGAGAACTCTTAATTGATTTGTAAATTCTTTCAAATTGTGGATATTTATTTCTTCTTGGTTCACTTGATATTCTCACAATATCCAAACATATAGAACTTGAATGCCAAGTTCATTATTTATGCAACTATACATAGTCATACCACCAAGGAAATCAATTGAATTGAAATTAACTATCTCATCAACTTATGCAATCATGGTGTTATGTCCTAGGTTTATTAGGACCACTCTATTTTATAAATTTTACTTGTGCATCTAGAATAGTAAGAGTTACAAGACTTACATTTTCAAGTAGTTAGTTCATGAGAGATGGTGTGTTTCTTCTTTTGATGTTGTGGCATCTTGAATTGGTTGGTAGAAATAAAAACATTATAGGTTTTTTTTTCTTTTACCTTGTGAAATCTAGCGATGCACACTTGACCCAAATCCCTGGAGTACCAAGTGCTAGGACGTTCCTAGGATGGGTACTCTATACACTTGAGTGCCCTTACCACTATTGAAACTTTATTGTATCATAGCCATTCCATGTGAGTGCTCCAAAACTTGAGTGTGATTGAAGTGTACTTGGGGACTTCTAGAAATCCCTTGACTACAACATGATGAGGTGGGACCAATCACAAATAGAATAAAGTCAATATTTTTTAATTTTGGTTCCTAAGAAACCCTATAAGAATGATTTGCATCTCATATAGGGCCCTACAAGCCTTCATAAGGCTCATATGCTTCATTTGAAAATCATATTTTTTAAACAACTAGGATGAAGGAGAGAGAAAAAAGTTTGAAAGAGTGATTTTGCAAGTGATTGCAAGATCAAGAGGAGCAAGGAGATCAAGATTCATCAAGCACAAGGTAGGCTTTTTACAACTTTCTTTGTTTTATTTCCTTATTTTTATTTTATTTTCTAAAATTAAATAATGAATGCATTGTTTGAGTTTCAAATTCTTGTTGAAAGAATTTTTATTTTTAATGTGTTGTTTGAATTTTGATTCTTTGAATGCATTATTTAAAAAAAAAACTAAATGTATGAATTTTAAATGGTTGAATGCATTATTATTTTAAATTATTTTTTATTAAGTTAAGATGAAATGAATTTCTAAACTGAGTTGAAACTTCAAACTAGTTATTTAATGCTTTACTTTAATTTTTTAAAATCATGAATTAGGTTCAAATTTATATCATTATTTGAAATGGGGTTTCTAAATGACCTATAGAAACAATGAAGAAGACATGGAGTTACATTTTCGGAGGTGCAAGTTTATTAAATTATGAGCCTAAGCATGAGGAAAGTGACCTTGGGGATGATTTAGGAACCCAATCTACTTATGTTACACCAAAGATACCTTCTATTGATTATCCATCTCATATTTTAGTACCATTTGCTAGGGTTTCTTACAATCCAAAGATTCCTCAAATAATTTTTATAAGAGGTTTACACCCAATGCCTATAAGTGGTTGCATATGAAAAATGAAAACATAATTTTTGGTTCACAAAATGGTTTAGGAGCATTACTAGAGTTATTTCACACCTTTTTTGGATGAATATGGTGAGAGAGCATGAAAATTCTTGCCAAGTGCTGAAAATTTTGAATTTGGAATTTTAATAAGAAAACTCTAGGGCATTCCTCATGATAGCGTAGTTCCTATTCCTAAGTCTTTGACTAGTAGGCAACATGTTGAGGTAATTTAGCAATTACATGCATAGCGAGATACTTATCCATGTATCTTGCATCAAACAAAAATGACTACATTACAATCATCTTCCACATCTTCATCCATTCATATTTAATAGGAGGGCAATAGGGGGAACAAAAGGTAGGGAGTTCTAGTGACCTCATTGCTGATTTATTTAATGCTCATATGAAGGACCGGTCAGACAATGCCTTTTGGATATTCTTCTTTGCCCATGACATCCTTTTCTTTTGGTTAGGAAGTTCCCCTTAGTTTGGGCTTAGGCCCACCTCTTATATTTATATAACTATACTCATTCTTCCCAATATTATCGAGTGGCGAGGTATGTGCTTAGTTTTCCAAATGAGACAGTAAGGATTTTATTGTGAATATTAATGTTCACACTCCGGTGAGCTAATAACCTTTGTTTGGATGGACTCTCTTCGGTCAAGTATATTATGCTGCCTCTAGAATCACGTGCCAAACAATGTAATCGATCTTTTCTATATCTATTTATCTTTATTTCATATTTTTCTCCAATGCTCTATTGGCTTTGGGTCTCGTCCCTATCTATAGGGTATCTCAGTCTTCGGGAAAGGACATGTCCTTTCACTTGTCTCGTCAGCCCTGTTAGCACTGTGGTCCCGGGGGCCGCTATGGGCAGGGGGATGCGGGCATCCGGGCAGTCGAATGAACTGCCTGGATAGCCGTTGCCGTTAAAATAGGCCATTGAAAATACACTGTCGCAGAGGTTGGAAATAGAATGCTAAAATAACTCATGGGTGATATTGGAATCTATGGACGTTGGTGAAAATTGATGTCGGTAAAATAAATGGGTTACCCACTTGTAGTAGAACCGGAATTGAAGACCGAAAACCATTGGGTTAACCACTTGGAGTAGAACCAAAAATTGAAGACACAACATCAATGGGCTAACTACTAGTAATACGGTACACATTGAAGATATTCCTCCTAAATTATATTAAACCAGGGATGATACATTTGCAATCCACCCGTTCAAAGCAGAGGTGCGTATGCATACCCATCTCTCTGTCAAAACTTCTTCCCTCGAGTGCTTGCAGAACTCTTGAGAATGGGAAACAGCATCAATATTAATCTTCTGTGTTTTCTGTTTCGTTACCCAAATCTGAAAGCCATAATCATAGCACTGCCATTGTTGGGCTTCATGCTTTTCTATTTCTTTATACACAGTAAAAAGAAAGGGCTGCGAAAGTGGCCCCTGATAGGAATGCTGCCTTCTTTAGTTCTTCATGTCAATGAGATCCACGACTGGACCACACAAGTCTTGAAAGACTGCGGAGGAACGTTTTACTTCAAGGGGCTTGTCAAGGGCGGCATGGAAACCCTAGTCACGGCGGACCCAGCCAATCTGGAGCACGTGCTGAACGTCAGATTCAGCAACTATCCCAAGGGAAGGTATTTCCGGACCATTGGGCACGACTTCCTAGGCGACGGCATCTTCAACGCTGACGCCGAGGTGTGGAAAACGCAGAGGAAAACTGCCAACGTAGAGTTCAACAGTCCGTCAGCCAGGGAGAAAATGGGGAAGTCAGTGGAAGAGTTGGTGCAGAACCGGCTGGTGCCCTTCCTCGAAGAGACTGCCCGGTCGGGTGAGGCAATCGATCTGCAGGACGTGCTCCTCCGCTTCACCTTCGATAACGTCTGCATGATAACACTGGGAATCAACCCTGGCTGTTTTGCGGGCGGAGAAGCAGAAGCAATAGAGTTTGCCACGGCGTTTGAGGAGGCCACGGAGTTCACCATGTTTAGGTTTTTGTTGCCCCCTCTTCTCTGGAGACTCATGCGGCATTTCAAGTTGGGACCCGAGGGGAAGCTCGGTGGGTCACTGGCAACCATTAATAGGTATGTTGACAACATAATCGGGCATCGAACTGGGAGCTCCGGTGGCAAGAGCGAGACTGACCTTCTGTCGGCCTTCATGAAGGTCAGGACTGGGGATGGTGACCGGTTTTACACGGACAAAAAGCTGCGGGAAATCGCTGTCAATTTCATTCTCGCCGGACGGGAGTCCTCGTCAGTGGTGCTCTCTTGGTTCTTCTGGCTGCTGCTCTGCAACCCGCGGGTCGAAGAACGTATATTGACAGAGATTCGGTTCGTTTTGTTGAAGAGATCTTCTGCTGGTGCAGAAACTATCGAACGATCAAACGGCTGCCTGTGTTTTACAGTAGAGGAGGTGAAGGAGATGCATTATTTGCAGGCGGCGCTGTCGGAGTCCCTGAGACTGTTCCCTGCCGTTCCGTTTGACTACAGGGTAGTCCGGTCGAATGACCGGCTCCCTGACGGGACTTATGTAAGAAAGGGGATGGGGGTGGTATATTCGATATATGGGATGGGTAGAATGGAGAGCATTTGGGGGAAGGACTGCATGGAGTTTAGACCCGAGAGGTGGCTTGACAAGCATGGAATCTTCGTCAGTGAGTCGGTATATAAATATCCGGTGTTTAATGCTGGGCCGAGGCTTTGCCTGGGAAAGGACTTTGCTTACTACCAGATGAAATTGGTTGCAGTGAGTATCATTTGGGGGTTCAAGATGAAGATGGTGGAAGGACATGTTGTGAAGCCCAAGTTGGCTCTCACTCTCTACATGAAAAATGGGCTTCTGGTCACGTTGCAGCCAAGGGACCCGCATGTACTGCAAAATTCCAGTGATTTATAATAGTTTCAGGAGACTTAATGGCTCCAATCCCATTCATATCCGTACAACATATGTTATGTCTCGTCCTCTTAGTAGAGTTGATGGTGTATGATGGGGTTGACCTGAATTCAAGATTGTAGTTTGGGAAAAAAAAGATTTTTTAAAAAGAGTTGAGTTTTAAAAGGAATTATATTGTTTTTGTTCCAGGGGGATCAAGTTATTTATTTTAAATTTTAGATTATGAAATATATTTTTGAATTGAATATCAATTGTAAACATAAGTTTTCAATTTAGAAATTGAATTTTATCAAGAAAACATATTTATATAGAAGCTAATTATGGAAGAGTAAGTCGTATTGGAATTTTAATTTATATGCCCTTATCAAGAATCAAACTTGAGCCTCCACAATGAAAACTCATAGCTTAAACTAGTTAAGTTCAACTCGCTTGACAATGTTCTGATTAGATAAAGCAAGAGGGGCCAAAGCCTTAACAACATAAAAACAGCATCATGTCCAATGGACAACAAAAAGGGGTTGGCAACATGTGAAACCCAACAACTTGACTAAATAGCCAAAAAAAGAGAAACTAAACCAACAAAATTCAACCCTTGACACCAAACACCCAAAAGCTAATCCAACAACACAAAAGACCTAAATAGGAAAAACTAGAACCACAACTGCTACTTGCTCAATTCCTTGAGCTTCTCTAGAAAATAGGTCTACTTGAGGGGCCTAGACGAAGTCAATTCCCCAGAAGTTGTATCATATTTAGTCGCCAATTGGAGGCTTTCATCCCTTTCGCAACTTTCTTCTCTATGTTTTCTCTTCATCTTCCTCTCTTCTAGCCCAGCCTAGATTCCCCCAATAACTTTCTTCTTTTAAAAATTGTTTTATATACTATGCATATTAAGAGGTCAACTAGGTAACTAACTAGTTTTCAAACAAGGGTATTTCAACTAAGAACAAATAAAGATGGCATATATAGGATAAAATGGAAGCCGAGGCTAGTGTATTGTTACATTTTGATAGGAAGAATAATGTGAAGACTAATAGTTTCTTTAATGATGCATTTTAAACTTAGAAAGATGTGTGGTAGCATGATTAATAGGCATGATTCTATTTCCAAATATATAGGCTTTCCTGATCTATTATGAATTGATAAAAGCAATAATTCATCATAGAGATTCTAAAGTAATCAAACCATCTCTTCCCTAGGCCATTACAACCAAGCAATAGAGAAGCATGCTCTAACCCCAGTGGTTAGAGTCCCATCTAGAAAAATAATCAAAACAATCCATGTTCTTTGAATAGTTTAAACCATCCACACTTATCACTAACTTAAATCTAATCTTTAAACTACTAAGATTATTAGCCATGTTCAAAGACTTACTACCCCAAAAGTAGTGGGGATAAACAAAGTAAATAGTTAAAATAAAGCTCAACATGATCAAGAGTTTATAGAAATATTTGTAAGACAACACATAAATTAGGAAACCTACAGTAAATCAAAAAAGAGAACAAAAAACATAAGAAAAGACACTAAGCCTATTTAATGTTCTCCCAATCTCCATTGAGGTACTTGATCTCTTCGTACCCTAAATATGACAATAAAGATAAATAGATAAATAAGATAAAGTAGTTATAATTATAGTTTATTGAATATACCGATAGATAGATAGATAGATATATGTTCGTGTGTGTGTGTACATACATACATATATATTCAATATATAATTATAATTGGATATATAATCTTAACTTATTACTTATTATTATTATAGAGAATATATTAATAATAATATTAAAGTTTGAAAATAAGTCATATATATATATATATATATAGTAAATTATATATTATAAAATAAAATATTAGATAGTGATTAAATTTTAATATTAAAATATATAAATTCAAATGTATATAAATAATACAAATATAAAAAATGTCATGTAGTGGCATGTACTTGCTATTCTAGTTTAGGAATTGTTTATAATATAATTTTAGTTTTTTATTTTTTTTTTTAATTCAAGATTAGTAATAGTTAAAATAGTTTTAAATAAAGAAACATTAATAATAGTGTACATATTAAAATAGTAATCTAGAATTAGTGTAGTACTAAAGTATAGTAGTAACATAAATTAAAGTATTCTTAAATAACTAGATTATTATTTGAGTTATTTGAAAGAATTAACTACCAACAAGCTCTCTAAAGATATTGAAAATTATTAATACAAATAGATTCGCCTCTTAATCTTTAAAATTAAAAAATTAAAATCCATGCTATTCTCCATTCTTTATTCAACCAATATATTAAATTATTAACTCAATCTAGTAAATTATTAATTCAACTAAAAAACTAAAAGAACATGATTTCTTATTTGCGTAATCGTAAAATTTCTAAAGTATAAACTGTCACATTATCGAAATCCTAGCGGAAAAAACTACAATATGGAGAACTTTCCAAAAAAAGGACTCCTATAATAGACAAACAATTCAACCAATCATATAATTTGAATAATATAAAAAATTACAAAATAAATAAGAAAACTTTATGCATATTTTCATAACTCAAAACTAGTTACTCGTGAATGGTAGAAATTAATTCAAGTTTCTTAAAAACTAATGCAATAGTATTTGCCTACCACAAGTACAATAATAATAGTATTATTAGTATTAATAAATAATAAGATAATAAAATTGATTAAATAAAAGGACACACCTCTTGTAGTGAAAGTATAAAGAGATGCCAAAAAAATTCCTTAGAGGTAAGAAATTCTACAAAGAAAAAACATATATTTTGAAAATTTGATATTTAATAAATTTCTAATAACAGAGAATTAGATTGGAGATATTACACATGATCCTCTCATTCTACATAAGTAATATGTAGATCTCTCTAAAATAGCTTATGTTCTTTACAACTTTGAGTAGATTTTTTTAATGTTACAACCACCTTTAATGCACGACACCAAATCATTCTTGACCTTCAATGGTAGAAATATTTTGATTGTACAACATACTATGCCATGAAATATAATACCTAAACATCTTAGAAATTTTTTCCTTGTGCTCTCAATTTTGTGCTTCCAACTTGATACAAATACTTGATGCTTCCTCTCTTGCATATAATATACTATTCTCCAACCATGTTTATCAGTTCTGATATCAGCCCTTTATTATTATTCTGAGCTATCATAAGGTGGGGACTCTAGCTCGACAAAATCTCTTGTTAGCAATGTTCTCAAAGTCTACGTGCATTATATTCGATGTAAAAATAAAATGTTGGAGGCTAAAGTTTTTGAGGTTGTATTTTTAAATTCAATTATCCCAACCAAATTTCTGATTTTTGATTGGTCATAAGCCATTTTCCTGGGCATTAATCTATTTTATGAAATTAAAACAAAGCACATAAACAACACCATATAAGATTGTATTTAATATTTATTGAGGCTTTTAACAATGCATCGAGAGTTATGGATTAGAAAATATATTTTGGAGCAACAGTTGTGGCTACCAAAGATTACAATTTCTCACTTGTGAAAACATCTATAGTGCATGCAACCAACAAGTTAAAGATGTTTAGATACAATATTTTGCCTACAGAAATCATTTTTTGTTTTCAAATTATTTCTAGAACAATTTTTCTCTTAGTGATTCTAAGTGCCTTATTAAAAAAAATTACCCTAGTTGAATCCATAATGACTCTTTGCTTTTCATATGTCACATTCAATTGGTTATATAGGGAAATTTCTCAAGCTTAGGTGATATAGCACACTATTTTGTTTTGTTTGTTGACCTTTAGTGTAAAGATAGTCATAAATACTTGTAAACCAAACTCTAAGTTGCCAAAGACAAAATATTTATGAATGGATTTTGAGCATGAAATGTTGCAATTATTTTTAATGTTCATTAAATTGATATTGGTTTGAAATTTCCTTCCAACCATTTGAAATTTTAATCTATCCAAACATAATTTATTTTCAAACCTTGGATAAAAATACTCCCATCTTTTACCACATTAATGGTGTGTGATTATTCCTATAGATCTCATATATATGGAAAATACAATTTCAAATAATCTATCTCTACACAACATTGATTTATTTAATAAAATATGTTTAATATTTAAAATTCTAATTTTTTATTTAATAAAGTATGCCTAATAGTTAAATTTTTAATTTCATATAACTATGAAAATGACAATCATTAACAATTTTGCATTTTTCTTTACCTCATTTATGGAATAAATTTACAATGGCTTTTTTCCTCGGTGTTTTGTATATTACAATTACCCAACTCCTCAAGTCATATATATCTCTAACACTTAAATTTAAAAGCAATTTTCTATTACCAAATAATTTTTTTGTTATTGTAATTAATTTAAAATGAATTTTAAATTTAAGAAAAATTAGGTTATTTTTAATATTTGTATCCAAATATGAATTTTTTTAAAAAAATATATTTAAAATGAATACAACATAGAACATATGTACAAAAATTTGCAAGTTTCAAATTCTTTATAGAAGTTTTAAAAAATAAATTTACAAATACAAAATGAAATTCAATTGAACAATTTTTTCACTTGATTTACAATTCTGAATTATTTCTTATCTTATTTAAATAAATATTAAATTTAATTTTTATATTAAATTTTATATTTTAATACTTTATATTTAATTTTTTATTTTAATTAAAAACTAATTTTAAATCACATCATACAATATTGAATTAATACTCTATAAAATTGTTTACTATTCTTTTCTCAATCCTAAAACAATTCTCTCATTCATCATGCTCTATTTATATTTCCACCAAATCTCCACTATTCACTACCTCTCCAAAAAACCTCTATAAACTAAAGCATCATAATATTTATTTCAACCAATTGAATGTAACATCTAATTATTTGCTACTTTGGTAAATCTATTTTTTATCTTATATATTTAATTATATTATTTCTCTTTTATATGATTAAAATTATTTAAATAATACATTTTCACCTACTTTTAAAATAAGAGGGTCTATATTTAAGAGATGTTCTAAGTAAATTTATCCTACACATTCCTTATGATTCCTCTTAGTAATTTTTGTAAGTGCATATTAACCATTCACTTACTAGAAACCTTTATTTTTTTCTCAATGATAGAAAAAGTTCTCTCAATCATCCTTCATCATTTATACTTCCATCGCATCTCCACCATCATAGCCTCTCCAAAAAAAATACATTGATCAAAAGCATGGAAATTTGATATGAATTAATCAAGAAGTAAATATCAACCCCATTAAATTCAAAGTTTGAGTTTTAGTTGCTCAAAATTTAGTCAAAATATGTTAATGTTCATATCAATCCATTAGTCAAGTCTCAAACTTCTAAGTGGGAAATAAAATTTTATAGGTGAATTTTTTTGAACATCTAGTACTAAATTCAATTATAGATTTAAAATAATTTTCTCAGAAAATAAATTGTGACGTATGAAGTTGTCATACATGTCTCATTGAATAAGCTAATAATGCCTCATTGTGTTTTTTTTGTAGAATACCATTTTGTAAAATATACTACACTTGTTAATCAAGTACTCACCTCATGAAACTTTTCACTTCTACAAATTTTATCTATTATATCAAATAAATTTTATTTCTCCAGAGCATACTAAAGAGATTTTGTTATTTTGTAAATATACTACATTTGTTGATCAACAATGTTTATGGATACAAACTTTGATTTTTCTCTTTTACCAATAATATAATTTATTCAAGCCACATTTCCCACTCTTTATATTACCTCTCTTTTACAAGTCCCACCATTTTATAAGGTAGGGACTTCAACTCACCTAGAGCTCTTGTCTATATTTATGAAACTTGGTTGTAAATCAGTAATTTTTTAAATTGTTAGATAATGATACTTTTATTTTTTCATTTTATATGTATATGTATATGTATGTATATATATACATACATATATAGATATATTCACACACAGACACACACACAGATATATATGCATGTATGTATGTATGTATATATCTACATATGTATGTATATACATATATGTATGTATATGTATGTGTGTGTATACACACACACACACACATACATATACATACATATATATATACATAAACATATATATATACACATACATATACATACATACATACATACATATACATATATATATATATATATATATATATATATATATATATATGTATATATATATATATATGTATATATATATATGTATATATATATATATATATGTATATGTATATATGTATATATATGTATATCTATATAGATATACATATATATACATATATACATATACATATATATATATATATACATATATACATATACATATATATATATACATATATATATATACATATATATATATATATATATATATATATACACACACATATATGTATATATATATATATATAATGTGTGTATGTATATATATATTTGTGTGTGTGTGTTGACCGATTGACATTATATGTGTCAAGCAAGAAATCTATTAGTGATAGAGTAACCTAGTGATGACTGAGTGTTAGGACATAGTGATGGCCAAGGAACAACATTTTAATAGTTTATGAGAAATCATAATTTCTAGTCGAAACAATTGATTTATTGGGATATAGAAAGTGTGTTGAAGATAAGGATGGATCAAATGGAACATTTAATTCTAGGGAAATCCTATTTGTGCATTTCTATACAAGGATTCAAGAGAAGTTTCTAGAAAAGAAGGGGATAAACAAGAAGGCAGACAAATTCATTTAATGCATTGAATCTAATTATAACCGTAAGATCCATAATGGTTTTTAAGTTGAAAAATATTAGAATTGCCTATTTAAGGAGGTACAAAGGCTTAACTTACCTATGTTGAGACAAGTGGTTGAGAAAGGTTAAAAGTTGGAGCAATTGTTGATACTTTTGACTAGTAAATTTAAGAAGAAGGCTATGATGAATTGAGTGAAGGCGAAGAGTGATTTCTTGAAAGGTTTCCAAGAGAATTGGAGACTGGGATGACAATGAAGCCCAAATAGTGAAGCAATTCATGAGGCAACCTAAGATCTCGAGATGCAAAGTGAGTTGTACTTGATAGATCAAAACCTGTTGTTACTTTCTAACCATTGTAAACATCATTGAAATCCTTTAATCAAGGTTGGTCTAATAGTCATATTGAAATCCATTAATTGAGGTGACATTCTAATGGAATGTTCTAAAGTCCTCTAATGAGGCCACTCCTAATAGGGTGATTAAATCTTTTAAAAAGGTGTCAAACCTACATCCATGTGCCCACCATAGATTATCTAGCAATTTATTGATGACACCTTCTTATTTGGCATCTCTTCATTCCATGAAGCCAATAAGTAGAAATAATTTCTAAATCAGTATGAGATGGTTTTGGGAAAATGCATAAACTATCAGAAAAGTAAAGTGTATTTTTGCAATGCAGACACTAGTTTGAGAGAAAAGGTGACCAAAATTCCAGGAGGCAAGTCTTTTGTATACCTATCTTGGTCTCTCACTCATAATTAAAGAAGTCTCTAATCAATACTGGAATGACTTGGTTGAGCACTTCCAAAGAAAGATGGTGATATGGAAAGGAAAGATCCTAAGTAGTGCGAGGAAACTCCAACTTCTCCTAGCCTCTTTGTAGGGCATTCTAGTGTATTTTATCTCTATATTTAAATTACTAGGTAGATATAGAGACATTCTTGAATAAGTACAATGAAATTTCTTATAGTCAGGTTCTAAAGAGAAATCTAGGATGAGCTTGGTGAATTGGGAAAAAGTCTTCTGACCTAAGGCCCTTGGAGGTTTGCATATAAGGAGGATAGGGCATATGAATAAGACCCTCCTAACTAAGGTTAGCTAGAGATTGATGAACTCCCTAGGTAGTTGGTGCAACATTGTATAGGCCAAGTATCTTGGTGGGGACCCATTCCATCACCTCCTATGGACCCATGCTCTCCCCCTGGATTCTAAAATTTGAAGTGCACACCTCAAAAATTCTGAATATGGGTACTCACTAGATTGTGGGGGATGGAAAAAACATTGACTTCTGGGAAGACCAATGGCTCCAAGATGACCCCCTCATGCACACTAGGTTCCAACCCTTGCATGAGGCTTGTACTAGACATAATGGTACTCTGACTTAAAGCTATATCACCTCCAATTGTCAATGGAAAATAATTTAGAATCGAGAGTTTACTGGGATAGGCCTTGCCCTAGAACTACAAAATCTTCTCCAATTTTATTAGATTCCCTCCATCCTGGTTGATGTCTCTTTGGTTTGGAGACTTATGCCCTCGGGTGACTTCATGGTGAAATTGGCTTATCATTATTGTCTAAGGGGGGATGTGGCCTAAGGGGATTGGAGAAAGGTCTAACACACATGGATCCTACCAAAGATAAATTTCTATTGGTGGACAACCTTACATGGGACTATCCTCACAATTGATAATTTGCAAAGGAGAGGGTGTTAGCTAGAAAACTACTATGTTTTATTTGATTTTTGTTCTATTCCAAATTGTTAAAATGTTTATTCATGCAAATATCAACTTTCACGAAACATCCAAAGAATCTAGCATCGCTTGGGTCATTTCAACATTCTATTTGCACCATTTTAAACATAAAATTTCCAACATATCTATTTTAAAATTAGTCACCTTATCTTACCTTGATAAAGATGAAATGATGAGTACTTTTTAAATTAATATTGTTACGTTGATAATATAATTCTTTTAGTGTGAAATAAATGTGACATGAATATGGGAAAAGGTTAGTTTTAACCCCCTAAAAAATTATTTCTATGTTCATATAAGATCATTTTGAGTGCTTGAATTGTTGATATCATTGTGAAAAGCATAAAGCATGAAGCCCAATAACACCAATGCAATGTCAACGGCTTTCAACTTTGACTTTGAACATAGAAAATATAGAAGTTGATTGACATTGTGTAGTCAAGGACATTAAAGGTGATGTGTTATTTTTGGCTCAGGATGAGTATTCAAATAACAACTATTGTGACCAATTGTTTAGGATCCACCAACTTAATCTAATTTGACATACTCTTTAACTTTGGTTCTTTTTCATGTTGTTAACTCATTAAATATTTTGACATCAATTTTTGTTAACATCAATAGAATCCAACACCATGCAGTTTAGTTTAACATTCCATTTTCATTTAAACATGACATCTTAACAAAAATTTTGAAGTCAGTCAATTTATCTTCCCTTGATTTAGATGAAACTATCAAAGTTAGTCAATTTATCTTCTCTTGATTTGGATGAAACTATCATAGTTTTCAAATTAAGAATTATTATTATCTTAGCAATTTAATTTCATTAGATTTTAAATAAAGATAACATCAATTTGAAAAAGGTCACTTTTAACAATGGTTTTTACAATTCTATGTCTATATAAAATTTAGGTGGGGTCTTGTGGATGGGAATTTCAAATTAAATTCAATGATTTGAATTTGAAAAAAAGTTAGTTGTAGTAATAATTTTTGTATTTCTATGTTCATATAAAATTTAGGCAGAGCCTTATATATAGTAGGTTAAAAAATGCTAGTCGATGTTGATGAGTCTTTTAAAGAATATTATTCATTGGTGGAGGCTATACTTTTAGATATCGGGGATGATGATATCATTGACATCTTACCTAAAATTAATAAGAAAAATGATAATCTAATATATGATTTTCTCATCAACCCTTTAAAAAATTTATAGCTTAAACAAAATTATTTCTGTCATCAATCTACTTTCTTCTTTCACTTAATAGAAGAAATTCTACACTTGCAACTTGAGAATTTTTAATACCTATCTAACTAAGATTAATGTTTTTGTAAATTTTCTTGGAATATGTAAAGCATTAAATATTCAACAACTCATTAATAATGAGGTTATTCACATCTCTCCTTAGGATGAGCTCCATTTCAATCTTGATTTCTCTAAATTACATCTAAGTCCTTATTATTTTGCTCCACACCATGTAACATTGTTAGCCTATCTCTTGGGAGCTCACTGTCATGCATGGCCCACTTTACATGAGTATAATAATAGGTCATCTCTTCCCTTTTTCCTACACTTGAGGGCAAGGGGATCATATTTTTCTTTCTCCTTCTCTCAAGGATCCACTTTTCAAATTTTTTATATTTTGGCTCATTGACTTTTACTAGGAATTTAAATATGTTATATTATTTCTTAGTTGTTAGATCTGGTAAGATTGATGTGATTAGAATTTTTTAATTTCTTTGAAGTTTGTTTAGGTATCTATTGTATTAAAGTCTTGGAAAATAATTTCTATATTTTTTTTAAAAAAATATTGATCTGAAAATTTTTGTTAACTTATGAAAACTATTTACAATCGCAATTTAGACAACACTGATAGAAAAGTTCCAAGTAAAGGAAACATCTACTCTTTCCCATAAAAGTATATATAAGATTACATTAATTCAATATATGACCAACACATATGAGATATACATGTTTGATTTTACTATACAAAAAAAATCATGGTGATGTAATCCAATGATAGTATCTTTCTTTTTTCAATCATCAACTCCTTTGATCCAATTATACTTTTTGTATGAATCTCTATACGAATCTATCTTATTTTCAATATTAATTCATTCTAGAGTTATAAATTATCTTCAAACTAGAAAACATTGTGCCTACATATTTCTACAATCACCAACCCAAACTCTTTTGATACAACTATTAGTAGAAAACTAAATTGCTTAAATAGGATAAGTAACCATTCTCATACGAATATAAATTTCATAATTATCTATATATTATTACTTCCTAGTCTTCTCCTTAAATACTATGATGTTTGTGATGTGAATATCAGGATTTAACTGTGTGATTTTTGAGTCAAACTCGATGACCCATGTTTCGTGAGTAGTGATTCAACATGAATCCATCTCTCATGAGAATAAATGGAACACTTAGCACTCATTGGATCTAGGTGATGCTCACAGGGGTGAAGCACCGGGACTTCCTGGGAGGTCACCCATCCCAGTACTACTCCAGCCTGAGCGCGCTTAACTACGAAGTTTCCTCCACAGTTAAACCCAAAGCTTGCAACCCCATTTGCAAAACCTTCACCAAGTGTTGTGCCTTATGAACCATTCATTAGAAAGCCCCTTAAGCTCATCAATTGATAAGTAGGAGATGATTTCCACAGCTAGTCAAATTGTGATGTGAATATTAGGATTTAACTGTGTGATTTTTGAGTCAAACTCGATGACCCATGTTTCATGAGTAGTGATTCAACATGAATCCATCTCTCATGAGAATAAATGGAACACTTAGCACTCATTGGATCTAGGTGATGCTCACAGGGGTGAAGCACCGGGACTTCCCGGGAGGTCACCCATCCCAGTACTACTCCAGCCTGAGCGCGCTTAACTACGGAGTTTCCTCCACAGTTAAACCCAAAGCTTGCAACCCCATTTGCAAAACCTTCACCAAGTGTTGTGCCTTATGAACCATTCATTAGAAAGCCCCTTAAGCTCATCAATTGATAAGTATGAGATGATTTCCACAGCTAGTCAAATTGTGATGTGAATATCAGGATTTAACTGTGTGATTTTTGAGTCAAACTCGATGAACCATGTTTCATGAGTAGTGATTCAACATGAATCCATCTCTCATGAGAATAAATGGAACACTTAGCACTCATTGGATCTAGGTGATGCTCACAGGGGTGAAGCACCGGGACTTCCTGGGAGGTCACCCATCCCAGTACTACTCCAGCCTGAGCGCACTTAACTACGGAGTTTCCTCCACAGTTAAACCCAAAGCTTGCAACCCCATTTGCAAAACCTTCACCAAGTGTTGTGCCTTATGAACCATTCATTAGAAAGCCCCTTAAGCTCATCAATTGATAAGTAGGAGATGATTTCCACAGCTAGTCAAATTGTGATGTGAATATCAGGATTTAACTGTGTGATTTTTGAGTCAAACTCGATGACCCATGTTTCATGAGTAGTGATTCAACATGAATCCATCTCTCATGAGAATAAATGGAACACTTAGCACTCATTGGATCTAGGTGATGCTCACAGGGGTGAAGCACCGGGACTTCCCGGGAGGTCACCCATCCCAGTACTACTCCAGCCTGAGCGCGCTTAACTACGGAGTTTCCTCCACAGTTAAACCCAAAGCTTGCAACCCCATTTGCAAAACCTTCACCAAGTGTTGTGCCTTATGAACCATTCATTAGAAAGCCCCTTAAGCTCATCAATTGATAAGTAGGAGATGATTTCCACAGCTAGTCAAATTGTGATGTGAATATCAGGATTTAACTGTGTGATTTTTTAGTCAAACTCGATGACCCATGTTTCATGAGTAGTGATTCAACATGAATCCATCTCTCATGAGAATAAATGGAACACTTAGCACTCATTGGATCTAGGTGATGCTCACAGGGGTGAAGCACCGGGACTTCCCGAGAGGTCACCCATCCCAGTACTACTCCAGCCTGAGCGCGCTTAACTACAGAGTTTCCTCCACAGTTAAACCCAAAGCTTGCAACCCCATTTGCAAAACCTTCACCAAGTGTTGTGCCTTATGAACCATTCATTAGAAAGCCTCTTAAGCTCATCAATTGATAAGTAGGAGATGATTTCCACAGCTAGTCAAATTGTGATGTGAATATCAGGATTTAACTGTGTGGTTTTTGAGTCAAACTCGATGACCCATGTTTCATGAGTAGTGATTCAACATGAATCCATCTCTCATGAGAATAAATGGAACACTTAGCACTCATTGGATCTAGGTGATGCTCACAGGGGTGAAGCACCGAGACTTCTCGGGAGGTCACCCATCCCAGTACTACTCCAGCCTGAGTGCGCTTAACTACGGAGTTTCCTCCACAGTTAAACCCAAAGCTTGCAACCCCATTTGCAAAACCTTCACCAAGTGTTGTGCCTTATGAACCATTCATTAGAAAGCCCCTTAAGCTCATCAATTGATAAGTAGGAGATGATTTCCATAGCTAGTCAAATTGTGATGTGAATATCAGGATTTAACTGTGTGATTTTTGAGTCAAACTCGATGACCCATGTTTCATGAGTAGTGATTCAACATGAATCCATCTCTCATGAGAATAAATGGAACACTTAGCACTCATTGGATCTAGGTGATGCTCACAGGGGTGAAGCACCGGGACTTCCCGGGAGGTCACCCATCCCAGTACTACTCCAGCCTGAGCGCGCTTAACTACGGAGTTTCCTCCACAGTTAAACCCAAAGCTTGCAACCCCATTTGCAAAACCTTCACCAAGTGTTGTGCCTTATGAACCATTCATTAGAAAGCCCCTTAAGCTCATCAATTGATAAGTATGAGATGATTTCCACAGCTAGTCAAATTGTGATGTGAATATCAGGATTTAACTGTGTGATTTTTTAGTCAAACTCGATGACCCATGTTTCATGAGTAGTGATTCAACATGAATCCATCTCTCATGAGAATAAATGGAACACTTAGCACTCATTGGATCTAGGTGATGCTCACAGGGGTGAAGCACCGGGACTTCCCGCGAGGTCACCTATCCCAGTACTACTCCAGCCTGAGCGCGCTTAACTACAGAGTTTCCTCCACAGTTAAACCCAAAGCTTGCAACCCCATTTGCAAAACCTTCACCAAGTGTTGTGCCTTATGAACCATTCATTAGAAAGCCCCTTAAGCTCATCAATTGATAAGTAGGAGATGATTTCCACAGCTAGTCAAATTGTGATGTGAATATCAGGATTTAACTGTGTGATTTTTGAGTCAAACTCGATGACCCATGTTTCATGAGTAGTGATTCAACATGAATCCATCTCTCATGAGAATAAATGGAACACTTAGCACTCATTGGATCTAGGTGATGCTCACAGGGGTGAAGCACCGGGACTTCCCGGGAGGTCCATTTGCAAAACCTTCACCAAGTGTTGTGCCTTATGAACCATTCATTAGAAAGCCCCTTAAGCTCATCAATTGATAAGTAGGAGATGATTTCCACAACTAGTCAAATTGCGATGTGAATATCAGGATTTAACTGTGTGATTTTTGAGTCAAACTCGATGACCCATGTTTCATGAGTAGTGATTCAACATGAATCCATCTCTCATGAGAATAAATGGAACACTTAGCACTCATTGGATCTAGGTGATGCTCACAGGGGTGAAGCACCGGGACTTCCCGGGAGGTCACCCATCCTAGTACTACCCAGGAAGTCCCGGTGCTTCACCCCTGTGAGCATCACCTAGATCCAATGAGTGCTAAGTGTTCCATTTATTCTCATGAGAGATGGATTCATGTTGAATCAGTACTCATGAAACATGGGTCATCGAATTTGACTCAAAAATCACACAGTTAAATCCTGATATTCACATCACAATTTGACTAGCTGTGGAAATCATCTCCTACTTATCAATTGATGAGCTTAAGGGGCTTTCTAATGAATGGTTCATAAGGCACAACACTTGGTGAAGGTTTTGCAAATGGGGTTGCAAGCTTTGGGTTTAACTGTGGAGGAAACTTCGTAGTTAAGCGCGCTCAGGCTGGAGTAGTACTGGGATGGGTGACCTCCCAGGAAGTCCCGGTGCTTCACCCCTGTGAGCATCACCTAGATCCAATGAGTGCTAAGTGTTCCATTTATTCTCATGAGAGATGGATTCATGTTGAATCACTACTCATGAAACATGGGTCATCGAGTTTGACTCAAAAATCACACAGTTAAATCCTAATATTCACATCACAATTTGACTAGCTGTGGAAATCATCTCCTACTTATCAATTGATGAGCTTAAGGGGCTTTCTAATGAATGGTTCATAAGGCACAACACTTGGTGAAGGTTTTGCAAATGGGGTTGCAAGCTTTGGGTTTAACTGTGGAGGAAACTTCGTAGTTAAGCGCGCTCAGGCTGGAGTAATACTGGGATGGGTGACCTCCCGAGAAGTCCCGGTGCTTCACCCCTGTGAGCATCACCTAGATCCAATGAGTGCTAAGTGTTCCATTTATTCTCATGAGAGATGGATTCATGTTGAATCACTACTCATGAAACATGGGTCATCGATTTTGACTCAAAAATCACACAGTTAAATCCTGATATTCACATCACAATTTGACTAGCTGTGGAAATCATCTCCTACTTATCTACTATGATGTTGTCAGGTATTTATGTAGGAGCATTAAGGATCTTAACAAAATCAAATAGGTGTTGCTAGTTATCAAAATTTATCAGTAAGATCAAATTATATGAATATAGATATATTTACTGATCTACTCTATCCATAATTTGTATATAGTATGATTATTTATTTGTCAAAACTGAAATTATTTGCTATGTTAAAAGGATATCTCTTTGGGACATGAAGAATGCTAATTCTTAGGGGATGAGGGTCTATTACTATTGAGAAAGTCATCAAAGAAATGAGTGAATCTTACATGTATACCTTTCTCTTTAATCCTTTCCTTGATTACCTGATTATCATGAATGGACATCCCACTATTCTATCAAAAGGAGATACAAACCCAATGTTTAAGCTTGTATTTCTTAATTTAAGGAAATCATATTGAGGAATTTAATATTATTCATCTTAGATTAAGAAAGAGCATGTATATCTTATGTATAAAATTTCAATCATAGAAGGACTTTAGGATACAATTGTATATCTACCTCAAATATAAATATCTCATCTAGATAAACTTTTCATCTCACGTTATATAAACAATATGGGTCCTAACTTCATGGATTACACCAACACTTGGGCAAATTAAGGTAAAAATTGATTGCTACATGAGAGTTCCATAGAGGCATGAAAATATTAACTTTGAAGGCATGCCTATCCCTAATAAGTAAACATTAAGGAACATGGTGGAATCATATAGATATTTCCATAATTGTATAACTGAAAAATAATTATATGATATTTTAAAACATATAAACCTTAAGATCATATTTTCCCAAATCTTAATAAGGGATACTATAAGCTAAAAAAAGCTTGAGTTTACCAATGACTAATAATTCTTAAGTTTGTGAATTTGTGCTCCAAGAAACATTATTATAACAATAATCCTTTTCTTTATTAAGGTGTATATGAATACTAGGCCCTTGATTAATTTATTTAGTGCTTCAAAAAATATTCCAAAAATGATTTGTCTCCACTTATCTTCCCATAATAACTAAGTAAAAAAAAATTATATACTTTGTATCTACATATTAATATAGAAAATAATCAATTAAGCTTCAAATATAAATCATCAAGAGGGATCATGAAACTAATTTAACAAATTCTTATCATAAGACCCTATTAGTTAAATACATAGGTTTTTCACCAAAGACCAATTCTAGTAATGAATTCTTCATATACAAAATTATTTAATGATAGAGGAAAAATGCGGGACTCCTATATAATATTTTGTAATAATTATTAATCTTCTCATATCTTATTTGGAAAGTCTCCTACTAAAAAAATCAAAGAATTATTAAATAAAAGCTATGAAAACCATAGAAAATATAATAAAATACATCCATACACACATATGTGTACACCATATACCAATATTCATCACACATTTAATAGGAAATATGTATATAATAAATATGGATATTTTGATATGCATATAGAACTATATATTTGTAGGGACAAATTTATGTATTTATATGATTATAAAAAGGAACATATTTGATAAGGAATGTAACTAGTATATTATTTGATATGATAAAATCCTATTGCCACCATTATTTTTTTGTCATCTAAGCAATATTGTTTTACCATATATATGGATAAAATAATTGAGTTTCTATATGAAATGATTATCAATTATACAACTTATTCCATTGTGAATTTTGGCCATTCAAAAGGATTAGAGAATATAAAGCTTCCCAAATAAACCTCCATGCATAAACTCATAACTAAGTATAATAGTTTAAAAGCTTTATCTCAAAACACTTCTAATTTTATAATATTTAAAACCCAAGAATTGATTACAATCTCTTATGCTTAGCCATTAGTTTGATAACTACACTACTATTGACCCAATTGAATAAATATAAATATACTTCCATATACACATGCATATGCATATATAAGTGTCTCTATTTAAGGACATATTTATGGACATTGTTTATTAAGAGAAATATACCTAATAAAGAATTTCATTAATATATCACTTGTTATGATTAAATCCAATGACTAACATTCTTTTCTCTATCATCTAGGATTATTTTTCTATTGTATATGACCAAAAATATTGAGTTTACATATAAAACAACTATTAATTATACAACTTAAACCATTGTGAAACCTATTATTTTGACCATCCGAAAGGATTAGAAAAGAAAAATCCAACTAGACCTCAATTAATGAAATAGTAAAATTAAGTGGAGTACTTTAACAATTTTATTTCAGAATACATCACATTTAGCAATATATAAGAACCGAAGAATTGATAGTGGCCTTTCAAACCAAGCCATTAGTTTAATAATAGTCTAGAAATCTTGATCTTGTTTTTGATCCCTTAAGGATATACACATCTTTATGCCTATATCATTTTTTATTCTCATTTTGGGAGATGGAGTTCCCCTGAGGATGAATCTTTAACAAATTGACCAAGAAGCCACACACACTTTCTAGACTATTTAATTATATATTTTTTTATAATATTTTTTTTATGTAGTTCACAATAAGGAAGAATAAACCTTATTGGATTAGTTGACTACACTTTTTTTTGTTTTTTATTTCTCTTGTTTGTGACATCTTTCTTGCTATGATTTGGGATATGATGAAGACTCAAGTTTTTTGGGGGCTTGGTAGTTTCTTCATCTCCTTAATCATGATGAGATTAGCTCTTACTTTTTATTTAATTTAATATGAGTTTGAGGTACTTCATACTGCCACTATAGTGGGTGCTAGATATATATTATCTTAAAATGGAAGCATCCATCATTTAAGACCTTTTAGCACCCATCCTTTATTGATTTTATTGATCGTGACTATATTTATTCCCAATTTTTCTTTTCTCTTACTTAGTTCCTTGTTTTTATATTCCATTGGTGCAGTTTTTGAGACTTCAGGGTTAACCCTTCTCAAGATAACCCTTCACATAAGAGCATCTTGAGTACTTGGCAATCTCGCATCAACCAAAAAGATTTCTTTAATTGTTCCTATTTACTATTTGAATAATGGTCAGTACTGTTTACGCTTTCTTTTTTTGTAAAATTAGTTCCTTAATGTGGAACTATCATATATTTTTTCCTAATCTCACAAAATCTAATTCCAAAATTTGCAAGAGTTGTCCTTCTCTATGATCAAAGCATTTGATTATTCTAGTAGCTCAAGTAATATGCAAGATTGTGTTAGACAAGGTTTTGTTTGACAGATTAGTATTTCAATGCATCAAGAACCCCACTCTAACAAGTGGTATCAAAGCTTGGTCACAAGTTTGAATCCTTAGACCCATGGGTAACGCTGAGGGGGATATTGTTTGCAAAATGTTCAGTGTTCCGCTCAGGATTTGTGACAAGGGCTTAACAAACTCCTGTGTACTATAAGTTGAGTGATTGTATTGAGCATTGATAGAGCGATCTTTTGGTGCAATGACAACCCCACTCCAACACCAACAAGTCCAATACAATGAAATATTTAAATTGCTACTAACAAGTTAACTCTACAATATAAAATATTTTTGAAAATTGTGCCACTTTTTTCTAAAGAATCTCAAAAACTCATAGAAAGTATTAAAACACCTAGTTAGAATTTTTACTCTATATGAAATGAAAAAAAGAAATATTTCTTGTTAGAAATAATCTTTCAATGTCTAAATTTCTAAACAGATGGATTGAAAAATTATATATCGAATTTTTTTTTCCTTACTAATATTAGATAATTGAAGAGAGTAGTTTTCCACAATCCATTACAATTGTAGGTGTGATTTAGATTGTGTTCCTATTTTTGCATCATACTGATGCAAAAATAGGAACACAATATAGTCACAAAATCACAAAAGCAATGTTAGATAAACTAATAATGAAATATTTATTACTGAATTACATCTAAATTTATAGCCACTATCAAATATACAATATTTTGAAAAAAGACATGATATGAAATAAAAAAAGAGAATAGATTGTTTTAATAGAAAAAATAATCTTTAATGAATAGATTTTTAAAAAGATAGGTAAAAGAAATCATATATCAAATCACTATTTTCTAATGTTAAATCAATGAACAATGATATCTTCCAAGTGAATATCATATTTATTTGACACCTAAATAATTAAAGCTGACATTTTCCAAGTCTATGTCATACTTACTTAACACCTAAATAATTAAATTATCAAGCTACTAATAATGTTCAATACTAAAAGTACTCATCCCCTATATCAAATACGGTGATGTTAGAATAGGTTGTTCGAAATCATATGCTGAAAATGGTAAAAATAGAACATCAAAATAAATGAGGACGTTCAGAAGAATTGATATCACTGCAACAAAGGGGTTAGAAGCAAAATCAAAGGGCCTTCTTAAAAGGGTAGATTAAGCTGGAGGACATAGATTGGAATCACTTGGTCACAGCAGCTGTGTATTACTTCAAGGGACTGGTGAAGAGCCGCATGGTAACCCTATTCACAGCGGACCCGGTCGATGTGAAGCACGTCCTCAACCGCAGGTTTAACAAGGATCCAAACAGAAGGTATTTCCGGGTCGTGGGGCACGATTTTCTTGGTGGAGGCATCTTCAACGCGGACGGTGATAAGTGGAAAGCGCAGAGGAAAACTAATGCTACAAGCCTTTGTGCTAGTTGGGTCTATCTAATGCTACATAGTGATATTTGGGGGAGGTGATCTTATGGAAAATCATTCCTTGGGTTGAAGTGGGGTTTGAGAATGTCTTTTCTTTAAAAGGTAAATGGTTATTGAATTGAGTCTAATAAGTTCTAAGTACGAAATTATTAAAATGGTTTTATTTTCGTGTCATCTATCAATATGTGGAGGGTGATAATAAAGTTGAATTTTATGGTGGTTTAAGAAAGTGTTTCCAAAAAAGGCTCTAAAGTAGCAAGTTTTAGTCAAAAGAGTTGTTTCAACTTTGTCAATGGGTTTTTTAAAAATTAAATGACCATTGCCAATCTATTTGTTAGTACAATTAGGCAAGAAAGTACAACTACAATTAAAATAAGGAGTACATATGTATTGGAATCAATTAACATGTTAAAATATGTTCTTACCCATTCTGATTTTTGTTGGGCTCTAAATTTTTTTGGAGTATCACATGCCTTTCTTATATTTTGTGTGAGTGAAATGGTACAATTAATGACCAAGTTTGTTAGGACATTGAAAAAGCTAATGTGTAATAATACATCATGTTTAAATTAAGTTAGAACATATTAAATTAACACTTCATATCTACAACATTCACAAAGGAAGAAAACCTAATTTACAACAATAGAAAAAGTGAAATTTATCTTTTTGGAAAAAGGTTCATATATTCATGATAAATATCAATGCTCTCACATTAGATTCAATGTCTAGAGGTAATAGAGGTGACAATATAGCCAATCATAAGGAGAACCACATGTAGGCACATTGTTTGTAGATAAAAGACAAAATATTCTTCATATTTTCACCCCAAAAATGATCACATTTGGAGTTTGTGTTAAAGTGATTCATTTAAAAGAACAAAGTTTCAAAATGAGAAAAACAACCTTGTGTACTAATGGGCAGAATGCCCTAAAACAAGGAATGAAGAAATTCAACACACCTCTTCTGTATAAATAGAAAAAGAAATAGTTAAACGAAGGTTTTTTTCCTATTTCATCCCAATGTGGACCATTAATATGAATTTCATTCATTCTTTGATGCATATATAAAATGACATCAAGTATTCTAAATTTAATCAAATGAAAACATATGGTATTACACACCTACACCAACAATGTATAATAAGAAGTTAAAAATAATAATTTAAAAAAATCTACATATGCACTAGTTGCGAATAAAGGTTGGGAGAATGGACAATTTTACAAATGATAACACAATTCAAGCTGCATTTAAGCTGAAAGAATTTTATTTTAAATATGGTGACACCCTCAACAGTCTTGTAATTAATAATTGGGTGTATCCATGCAGTAATGTCCCTCCACTTTCCCCATTAATAGATGAATCCAATGGTTAATTACTTAGGGCCCATTTGGTTGTGGGAATACAAATATGGGAATAGGAATTTTCATTCTAGAATAGAAAATAAGGATACATATTCCTATTCTCTGTTTGGTTCGACCAAAATTTGATGGGAAATTCACTGACCCAAAATTTTATGTTTTCTAAAATAAATAAAATTGGATAGGAATGTGTAAAGTAGTGGCTAGTAAAGTAAGAATGATAATATTTGAAAAAGAAATAATCATTTCCATAACAAACTAGAAAAAAATAAAAATTGGTAGATTCTAGATTTAAATAATGATGTTTTCTCCTTTTACTAGTCTTTCTATAAAACTAATCATTTTTTTCTCTTTAGGTGCTCTCTGTCATTCTGTGAGGGTCAAGCCACAATAACGCTTCTCACTTTCCATCACCAAGAAATTGGATGGAAAGTGGGGTTGGAAACATTAGTGGGCTTTGAATGAAACTAGGCCTTCGAATGTAGGTCCCTTAAGGGTTCCATCAAAGCCACATATAGCATTTCGACAGCTGGTTTCAATCATAGCCTAAGGCTTCAATTGAAGCCCTATGGATGTTGACATTTAAATTTCTAATTTTGCCCATTGTTTGTCATTTTTTCTTTTATGGATCAGTGGACCCAGAGGCTTAGAGTGAAGATAATGATGTCATAGGTTACAACAGTGTCTCCATCTATTTTTTTTACTTCTTTCAAGCATTCAGGTGTGTATTTTGTTTTTTTTCTGAGTTTTTTAAACAATATTTAATTATTTTTAATGAATTTGTAGTTATTTTTAATGAATGTTTAGTTATTTTTAATGAAATTTTTGTTATTTTGTAATGTCTCTTAACTAGTTTTATGTTTACATGTTATTGTAGTTAGTTTTGTGTACATAAATTATAATTTTTTATTATTATGTTAGATATTTTTTAACATAAAAATAGTTTACAAAATATTAATTTTTTTTGCATATGGGGAGCGGTAGAGTAGGCAACAAGGAGACTAGGGTTTCTAGCTTAGTGGATGCTTACAATTGTGAGGGTGGGGAGTCTGAAGTGGACAAAAATGATGGATGGGGGGCCTTCTTTGTGTCAGCTCCTTCTAGCTTTGTTGGGTGTTGTCATGTTTTCAAGGTTGATCTCACTAGTGCATGGTGGAGTGGTTTTTTGGTTGTCTAGGGCATTTTTTTGCTGAAGGATAGTTTTCTTCTAGCAGCTCTTCTCGACACTCTAGAGGAATTTGGCTCTTATGGGTGGTGATTGGAGATGGAAGGTCCCATGTTGGTGCCTTGGGTGTTGTTGGGTTGTGCATTGGTTGGCCCTCGATAAGGGGTAGGGGTTTGTGGGTGGAGGTGTTTTTTACTGGAACCCCTATTCCCCACTTTTGGTTTTAGATGTATGGGGTCTTTTGTCCTAGGTGTGTTGCTGGTCTCTACCTCTAGTGGGCTCTCTTGTATTTGGAATTTTTTAGAGATGAGGATACATATGGGTTTGGTGTGGAGGGATATGTGTAGTGGCTTCATCAATAATTCTTTTCATTGGGGCCTCCTATTATGTCTCATGGGGCCCATGTGAACCCTAGGGTTTGTAGGGGCTTGGATGTTGATGGACTAGTCTATAGGAAAAATGGGGTCCTTGTCCTTGGTGCTAGTTCTATTGATAGGTGTGTTTTCTCTAGACAAGTTTTCATTTTTAGGGGTTTTATGGTTGATAGCTCCCCTTGGCTAGGCATTTTTGTTCATCATTTGGGGATTCTCTTACCCTTAGGTGTTTGCTACTTTGGGGATTCCTTTGGTTTCTCATACTCTACAATGAATGCTTCCTCTATTGGAACTCGAATCTGGTAAAGGTGGTCATTTTAGAGCTTTGGGTGCATGTGTGGTGGAGGTTTCCTTTATTCTATTCTTTCGCTTTTTTGCTTCCTATTGAGGTGGGGGAACAACTTTTGGAGGTAGATGGTTTCTAGAGGAAAGTGGTTGTGAATGTGTTCAGTGGGTACTCTCCCATTATTTGTGAGTATCTCTTTCTTATTGTAAGAAATCTTGCTAGAGAGACCATGTAAGGACAATGTACTTTGAGTGGTGAAGAAAGGATGACTCTGCAACTAAACACTTTGGTATGGAGATATGTGTTATGTCCTATAGAGTTGGTATGGGTCTTACTCTTAGATTCTAAGTTCGCTGCTCTTGCAAAAGTAGAGCAATCTCTTATTGAGGTTAAGATCATATCTGGGCCTTGTGAAGAAGAGGAGGCTCCTATTGAACTACTGAATACTTGTACTACTTGTACTAGTTTTGTTAGTGGAGGAAGCGGAAGTTGTTCTTACCTCTAGGGCTTGGTCTTCCTCCTCTTTGCTCCTCTTAGTATGGTGTTTTGGGAGTTTGTGGAGAGCTGGAAGACTTTTGACTACATTTTCCAAGGTTGAAACCTTTCTTGAACCTATGGTTGGATGATGTGCATTATGTTTGCCAAGGCTAGAGGTATAGTCTTGTTTGGTCCTATTTCTTTGCTTGCTATTCTGACAGGAGTAGATGGTCTAAGTTTTTTCTCTTGTTCTTATGGTGATTTCATGTCTTAGTTTTTCTTTTCCTTGTGATCAAGTGATTGTTGGAAGTTTTAAAGGGCACACTCTAGTCCTTTTTTGTTGTTTTCAATTTAACTTTGAAGGTATTATGGGGGCTTTTCCCAAGTCTTTCAATGTCAGCATTGACCATGGTTGGCGAGTCAGTCACTTATGGACCTTTGTCTTTGATAGAGGGAGATCCAACTTGTCTAGATTTTTCTTTACTAGGCATTGGTATTGTTCTACTCTTGGTCTCTAGTGTTCTATTTGTAATTCGGGTCAACACCCATTAATTGCTCCTTTTCTTAATAAAAAATAATAGTTAGCAAATATTGCAAAAAATATAGTTAAAACTATAGTTGGAAAAAATAGTAGGTTTAAAAAATGAAAAACTCTAGGTCTAGATAGAAAATGAAAAAAACAAAAAAACTCTAGGTCTAGATAGAAAATGAAAAACAAAAAACACTGGCTCTAGATAGAAAATGAAAAATGAAAAACTCTAGGTTGATAGAAAATGAAAAACAAAAATCTAGTACTAGCTATGTACTATAGTTGAAAAATCTAGTACTAGCTATGTGCTATAGTTGAAAAAACATATTTTAAAACTATAGTTGAAAAAACATAGTTATTTAAACTATAGTTGAAAAAACATAGTTATCTAAATTATAGTTGAAAAACCATAGTTAAAACTATAGTTGGAAAAAATAATAGTTTTAGAAAAGAAAAAACTCTAGGAATAGATAGAAAACAAAACAACAAAAATCTAGTACTATGTGGATAGAATTTTTTTTAAAAATATTTCACTCACTCTCTCTTTTCTCTTTCTTTCTCTAAGCACTATCATTCTCCTCTCTCTCTCTCTCTCTCTCTCTCTCTCTCTCTCTCTCTCTCTCTCTCTCTCTCTCTCTCTCTCTCTTCTCTCTCTCTCTCTCTCTCTCCCCTTAAGTTTTCTCTAAGATCGGGCCTCACTATGTCTCTTCTCACTCACCTCACTCGAATCTCTCACTCTCTCTCTCCTCACTCTCTCCTTTTACTTTCTCTCTCCTTTCTCTCCTCTCACTTTCTCTCTACTAACTCTCTCTCCTCTCCTATCATCACTCTCTCTTCTCAGTCACTTTATCTTCAATTTATCTCTCTCCTTGCTCTATGTTCTCCTCACTCTATCCTATCTCTCTCATCTCACTCTCACTCCTCTAACTTTCTCTCTCCTCACTATTCAGCTCTCCTCACTCTTTCTCCTCTAATTTTCCCTCTCTTAAATATCTATCTCCTCTCACTCACTCTCCTCTCCTCTCTCCTCACTCACTTTATCTTCAATTTCTCTCTCTCATCTGTGTCCTCTAAATTTCTCTATCCTCACTATTGAGCTCTCCTCTCACTTTCCCTCTCCTAAGTATCTCTCTCCTCTCATTCACTCACTCTCCCCTCCTCTCTCTCTCTCTCTCTCTCTCTCTCTCTCTTCACTCATTTTCTCTTCACTTATCTCTCCTCTACTCTCTCTATCCTCTGTACTCTCTCCTCATTCTCTCTTCTCCTCACTCTCTCTTATCTCTCTCCTCCAAATCTCCTCTCTCTCTCTCTCACTCCTTAGTATCGATCTCTTATCTCAATCTCTCTCTCTCTCTCCTCTCACTTTATCTCTCCTACGTATCTCTCTCCTCTCACTCACTCTCCTCTCATCTTCTCACTCTTTCTCTCTCTACTATCTCTATCTTCTATTCACTTTCCTCACTCTCTCTCTTCTCACTCTATCCTCATTTGTAGATGACATTTAATTTATTTTTATGCACATTATCACCTAGTTTGACCTATTAACCTATAATAAGATGTAGATTAAGACATAATATATCGATAGTCACTTAATAGGATAGACCTCTTAGGGCCTAAGAAGACCTCTTAATTTAATTAACATATTAACATGTCTAATATAACCTATTTACACCTAATAGTCCACCTTTAGATTTTTTCAATATAGGATAGGTATTAGCATGTGATAACTAACCTACTTAACATTTAATTTGTACATGTTACCCATGTAGATGGAATCACACGATAGAGATGAGCATTAGGGACTAGATCATGGGCAGCCTCTGGATCAGGGACTAGGACATGGGTAGCCTTAGGATCATGGGCAGCCTTAGATTCAAGGACTACGATAGGGATAGGGATAGGGATAGGGGCAGGAATCATGTGTTCACCCTCGCACTCTTGATATGGATAGTATATTTCATTTTGCTACTACAGAGATGAAATGACTCAGATAGTCGATTGATGGATCTGTATATCATTTATATAGAGGTATTTATGAGAAGATCTATACAAGTCTTCGAGATCTTACATTCACAAAATAGTCTATTGATAGGGTTTTTGTAAAGCTCAAAGCAAAGTTCTCGAGTGATATGTCCTTAGCCCAAGTTCAGACCTTGGTCCCTAAAGACATTATCAAATGAGAGGTTTTTTGTTTTATGAGGGTTGGGCCCAGGTGAAGGCCTATTAGGTTATGAGATTCATTGTACCATAGATTGCATGCATGATATACCCTTGATTTCTCATAACACATGGTTATTATCCCAATAATGACCAAATAACATTATATTTTGCCTAGTAGTTGTACGCAAAGTTCCATTTGGGGCACAACGTCAACTTTTTAGATCTTCCAGGGTATTATGGTCAAGGATTTTGAAAAATTATAGACCACGATGAGTACCATTTGGTTGTTCAACCTCGAATTGACCCTTGATAGTTAATGGGTCAGAGAACTTCAACTGTGACCCCAGTGATGACCACTACTACAGATAGAGTTGTTATTGCTTCCCAAAGGGAAGCAATTGATATGATACAACACATTGCAACTATTGCTAGTAACATTACATCTAACACTTTAGGTAGATATATTATGAGCAGAACTAGTTGACCCATATCATCTTTAGAGGCATAATCTAGTACTGCACCTACTATGCCAAGTGATGAGGTTTACAAATTTGCACATCTTCCTACTTTGGGAGATATATGCAGCCTTAGTGGGAAGCACAAACATATGGATAAGGGATTGTATTTTTTAGATGATGATGAAGCGTGCTCCTTTTAATGCCATAAACCATAATAGAAACTAAGAAACAAAACCAAATGAGAGAACAAAATATGGACTTCTTATTTGTGCTGCAAATGCATAATTACAAAATTCATAAGTACAATATGCTAACTCATAGGGATGCCTTCATTACAATATTCTACAAGACAAACTGTGAACTCTCACCTAGAGCTGTCCTAGACAATGTTTGGGCCTTTCTTAAATAGGCAATTTTATGCCGCCCAATAAGGTTCTAGATGCTCAAACTTAATACTTATGGCACATAGACCCTAAAAAAAACATATAGTGTTAGCTAAATACATATTTGACAAATTGTATTAGATATTTCAAGTAGCCCAACTTCAGAAGGTCATAACTCTTGAACCGTTGCTCCAATTGGTTATTATAACCACTTTTTGGAAATGCTAGCTCCTAATTTACATGCTTAGAATAGTGCATGCACCCTTCTATCAAGTTTTTGTACCTCATCTAGGCACTCTATGGCCTCCAATGGTGAGATTGAAGGTTTTTCTACAAAAATTTCCACTAAAAATCTGCAATAACTTCTTTGATACTTAAGATGGAGCAATGAGATTTTTATAGTAGGCTTATAACTCTAAAATGAGCCTTCATGCAGAAAATGAGAACATTCTCAGTTCATATGAAAAACTTAATAAAAATAGTAAGCTCCCAGAGACAACAACCACCCTATCTAATAGTCCTTATTAAAATAGAAGACTAAAAATAAAATATTTTTGGGTGATGCAAGATTGCTCTTACACCCAAGATACTCTTGCATTAAACACCGAAAGTAATTTGAGAAGTGAATCCATCACATCTCAGGTGTTCAGAGGAAAACCAAGACAGTTAACCTCCTCCTTTGCTAGCCATGATGAATCCTCTACTGGCCTCCCTTTCCATTTGATTGGACATTCCTCATGAGTTCTATTCTTGGTACTTTTTCCAACACGACTATCTAGTATCTCCTCAATCTCCTTTGTAACCAAACTAGCTACTAGAATACTCCACTGCACTTCTGCAACTTCATCCCCATCACCTCCTTCATAATACTCTATCAAATTTGAAACATTAAATACTAGTGAAATATTCAATTCAACAAGCAACTCCACTTCATAAGCATTTCTAGAATCATGCCTTTTCACTATCTTGCATGATGCAAACTTCTTCATCTTCAACTTATTATATGTACCCATTGGAAAATGCTCCTTTCTCAAATGAACAATGACTTCATCTCCAATCTAAAATTCCTTATACCTCTTTTTCACATCTGCCTTTGCCTTATACTGTGTATTCATCTTTACAATGTGCTTCCTCACCTCCTCATGGATCTTCAAATGTTCAACAAATTCTTCTGCTCTAGCACTACTTATCTCTCCTTTATCCAACTACCTCAATTTAGAAGCATTTTTGGGACTACTACCATATAAAATCTAGAATGGTGATTTACTATACTCCTATTGATAAAATTATTATATGCAAATTCTACCCATGGTAAAATCATATCCCATCCTTTTGGCTTGTCTCCAAACAAACATCTCGGTAAATTTCCAAAACTCCTATTCATCACTTTTGTTTGTGCATTAGTCTATGGATGATGCAATGAACTAAACTTCAAATCCATCTTCAACTTCTTCCATAATGTATGCTTGAAATAACCAACAAATTTGGTATCTCAATTTGAAACTATACTCTTTGGAAAACCATGTAGTCTCACCACTTCTCTGAAAAATAACTCTACTACATGAACATCATCACTAGTCTTCTTGCAAGGAATAAAATTTGTCATCTTTAAAAACTTGTCAACCACCACAAAAATAGAATCATACCCTCATTGTTTCCTTGGTAATCCAAGAACAAAATCCATGCTAACATCCTCCTGTGACTTCTTTGGTATAGGTAATGGTTGATACAACCTTGTATTCTGCTTTATTGTTTTCACCATTTGACATAATTTGCAACTCTATACAAACTTCTTCACATCTTGCTACAATTGTGACTAGTTTTAATTCTTAGTAACCAAAGCTATGGTTTTATCTCTACCAAAATGTCCAACCAATCCTCCACTATGCTTATCCTTGATGAGATTCTCTCTCATTTAACTTCTGGGAATGCTCAACTGGCTTCCTTTGAACAACATATTATCCTAGATCATGAAATTCAACCACTTTGTCCTATCAAGTGTAATAGGTTCTATACAAGCCTTGCACACTTCACCAAAATTAGGATCATCTAGATACAAAGTATCGAGTTCCTTGAACCCAACCACCTCTATCTGCATTTCTATTAGCAAAATTTGTCTTCTACTAAGAGCATCTACAACTTTTTTATACTTCCCACTCCTATGTTTCAAAAAAAATGTATAACTCTAAAGAAAAAAACCCACTTTAAATGCCTTTAGTTCAATTTTCCTTGACTATTCAAATATTGCAAAACTTAATGATTAGTATACAAAACAAACTCCTTAGGAAGAAGATAGTGTCTCCACTTCTTCAATTCTTGAACTATAGCATAAAATTCTTGATCATAAATATAATTTTTTTTGCATCATTCAACTTCTCACTAAAATAAGCAAGTCTACCTTCTTGGCTCAAAACAACTCCTATTGCAGTACCACTAGCATCACAATCTACTTGAAATACCTTGTCAAAATCAATAAGTGCTAAAACAGGTTGCTCAGTAACTTTCTATTTCAACAAATTAAAACTCATATTTTCTCCTATAGTCCACTTAAATTATTTCCTACCCCCTCTCATTTTTTCAATTAGGGGTCCATGAATACTACTAAAACCTCTTATGAACTTTCTATAAAAACTAGCTAGTCCATAAAAATATCTTACCTCTATCACATTCTTTGGAGCAGACCATTCAAGGATAGGCTTCACTTTCTTTGGGTTCATTTTTAGACCTTCTACTGAGACTAGAAATCCCAAGTATACCAACTCTTTCTTAACAAAACTACGCTTCTTCAGGTTTATCAACAACTTTTCTCCCCTCAACTTATCAAACACTTTGTGAATATGGATCAAATGCTCCTCCAATGTCTTACTAGAGATCAAATATCATCTAGGTAAGCAATGACAAACATACCAAGAAATTCCTTTAGTACCTCATTCATGATCTGCATGAATGCCCTTGGTGCATTGCTTAGCCCAAAAGGCATGACTAACCACTAGTGTAGTCCTTCTTTTTTCTTGAAAGCACTCTTCCACTCATCACCTTCTCTAATATGAATCTGATGGTACCCACTCTTCAAATCTATCTTTGTGAAATACTTAGCTTCACTCAAACAATTCATAATATCATCCATCCTTGGTAATGGAAATCTATACTTGATTGTGATCTTGTTGATAGTGCGAGAATATGTGCACATCCTCCATTCTCCATTCTTCTTTGGTGCTAACACAACTAGTACAACACATGGACTCAAACTCTCTTGAATCAACCCCTTCTGCAATAACTCATGAACTTGTTTGTTCAACTCTTCACTTTTTTCTAGTGTCATTCTATGCACTACCTTGTTTGGAAAACTAGCTCCTGGAACCAAATCCATCTATTGATTGATCTTCCTTATTAGGGGAAATCCATCAGGTACATTATCTGATACAATATCAAAAAATTCTCCCAACATGTCTCCAACTCCTATAGGTACCTCCTCTACTTCTTCTTTACTATCTTTTGGAATTATAGGAAAATACATATGCTTACACTTCATACTTTTGAGAAACACTTTACCATCAACACAACATATTCTGGCAGCACTACATACCTTTTCTTCTTTTTCCTTCAATGACTTCAACTTATGTTTCACTCCATCCTTGGTTAGAGTGTAGGCATTTGCTCACCCATCGTGTACAACATGCCTGTCAAACTCCCATAACCTACCCAACAACATATGACATATGTCCATAGGTATGATTTCATAAAGTACCTTATCCTAGTAGCTTCCAATCTTGAACTTCACTGAGCACTGCTCATTGACTATAACCTTGTGGTCATCTTGTACCCAAGTAATATGGTATGGACATGGGTGTTTTGTCTCTTTAGCTTCAACTTGTGACCATCATTTCTAACACTAGATTTTCAGTACTTCCACCATCAATAATCACATCACAATACTTATCTTCACATCTACACCTTGTGCAAAACAAACTCTTTCTTTGATCAGGTTCATTCTCACCACTCAATAGGACTCTTCTGTTAACCAGGACTTCTCCTCTTTTAGCATCTTATGAATGTGATGATCTAACATCTTCATTAACATATACAACTCTTTTCTGGCCTTCTGTTCTTTGATATGTCCTTCCTTGACACAGGGAATATTCAAATGCTCTATGCCCTTCTTCTCCGCACTGAAAACATTTCCCATGGAAGCCTCCTCTTTCAGATCCTGGTCCTCTACCTCTTCCTCTTGGATCTTTATTGTTCTAATCATGGAAATGATTGGAATTATTTCCACTCTATTTCTAACTGCTACTTCTAGCCTCATCCTTGTTCTTTTAATCATCATTACAACCTCCATAAGAATGTCCACCAAATCTTCCACCGCGATCTCTTCCACTATTCTTGTTGTCAAACTTCTTACTCAATTTTTCCTCAACATTTAGGGCAAACTAGTATGCCTCCTCAATACTATTCATTCAAACTAGACTTAGCTCATCCTGAATTCTTGGCCTTAATGTATTAAGATAATGGGTGACTTTCTCCTTATTAGCTTCTGCATGGATGGTTATAATGAGTACTTGGTAGAACTCTTTAGTATACTCTTGAATAGATTTTTCCACTCGTTTCATCCCTTGCATTTTCTTCAATAGATCAAGCTCATAATCCATAGAAATGAATTGTCACTTCAGTTTAGCTATCATCTAATCCCATCTAGTGATTTTGTCCTTTCCCTTTCTATTTTGCTCCAACTGAACCTCCTAACACCAAATCTTTGCATGTCCCTTCAGTTTTGCCTTTGCAAACTTGACCCTATTAGGATCATCAATATCTTCTTACTCAAAGTACTCCTCTAATTCATTGATCCAATTGATTAGCTACTCTGGGTTAAGATTTCTCAAAAATGTGGGAACTTCAAACTTAGGTCTTTTCCCAATCTTGGAAATGGCCCTAAAAATCCTCTTTTCCTCTAGGTTTAGAATTGCCTCTACTTTGGAATTTTCTTCTACTTCATCCTCATCCTCACTTTCATTTCTTATGAGAAGATTTATTCCTCTACACATTTGTTCTTCCAATGCTTGCATTTTTCTTTGG